>WTSP01000784.1:0-12784 GCA_025331215.1 Actenoides lindsayi | reverse complement strand
GGACATTCCCCCCCGCGCAGCCCCCCCCCACCGCCGGGACCCCCTTCCCTCCCCCCCTCCAATGTGAGGTGCCCCTCATCCTGTACCCCCTCCCCGGGGTCAGCTCTGGGGCTGGGAGGGGGGGTGTGACACCCCAAGGAACCCCCCCTCCCCCCCAAATCCCGCAGGGAGCGATAGCACCAAGGGGGACGGCTGCTCCCCGCAGTTTATTCCGCGCTCCCTGCCGGGACCGAGGGGCTGGGGAGGGGGGCGGGACAAGGACGGACAAGGCACTGCCGGAAGTGCGAGGGTCCCTCCTGGGAACGTGGGGCCGGGAATGGCCCCAGGCTTGGAGAGGGGGCCCGGGGTTTTGGGGAGAGGAGGAGATGTCTCAGCTTTGCTCGGGATTTACATTCTGGACCATGCAGTAGCACCGGAGTTCATGAGGTCATCGGTGACGGCGAGCGGTTACTTCCGCTTCCTCCCGCAGTACTTCCCTTGTGCGCAGCCCACGCCGCCTGGGGGGGGGATGCGCAGGGTCAGCCCCCCCCCCGCACCCCCAAACCCTTCGCGGGGGTGCTGGGAGAAGGGCAGGGGGGGCAGGAGCCGGCCCCAGAGAGGTTGGGGGTCACCCGGTGTCAGGACTCACCTCTAAAGCCCAGGGCACCCAGGGCTCCTCCGTAGGTCTTGGGGGGCTTCCCTGCAGGGGGGAGGCAGAGCAGGGTGAGCGGGACCCCCACCCTGCTCAGCCACGGGGTGCAAGGGGGATATGCACCCCCCCCCCCATGCCCCCCAGAAATGCCCTGCTCGGGGGATGGACACTCACCGCCGAATCCCAGCTGCCCGGCGACCCCACCTGAAAGGAGAGCGAAGCCTTCAGCACCCACCGGGCACCCATAGTGCTCAGCCCCCCATGCCCCAGCCGAGAACCCCCTGGGGGCTCAGCCCAGGCCCCTGGGCCCCTCTCCGGGCCATGGCCATGTCCCCATGTTCCGTGGGCTCTGTGTGTCCCCGTGAGCCAGCCAAGCATTGAGAGGTGCCCCGGGTGTGTGCCAAGGCGCTGAGCTGGGGATGGTACCTGGAAATATCGGTGATACGCCAAAGCCGGGAACTCCAGCCCCTGGGGAAGAAGCAATAGCCAGTGACAGCCTGTGACAGCAGTGCCATCCCAACCCTTCCTGCCTGGGGACACCCTGGCTGGGGACTTTTGCTCATTGCAGGGACAGGAGATGCTGCAAAAGCCCCTGTCCCCACCGTGGCACCTTTCTGGTTTCAGGGTGCTCTCCCGGGCAGTGGCATGCCCAGCGGGGGTCAGCAGGGTGGGGACAGCAAGTGGGGACAAGTGAGACATGGTAGGGGCCACACTCCCACCTCAGCCCCAAACTGTGGCACTCACCTGGCTGCAGCCCCCCAACACCAAAACCTGTGGGATGGGAGAGCCCTAATGAGCGCAGGAAGTGGAGGGATGGGGACAGGGATGGGGATGAGGGTCATGCTTCCAGCCCCCCCCAGCCAGAGCAGCCCCTGTTCCTTACCTGGCTTGGGAGGTTTCCCAGCAGCTCCTGGAAACAAGGCCCCTATGTCAAAGAGGGGTGTCAGTGCAGCCCCGACTGGGACTCACTGCCCCCAGGGGCCAGCAGCCAGACCCTGCTATGAGCCCCCCAGGCAGGGACCTGCATCTCTGCATGTTGGGGACATGGCACAATACTGTCCCCTGTCCCCATGGCATGGGCAACACTTGCCGTGGCCCTCGGTACCTGCTCGGCGATGGCATTTCTTTCCAGTCACGCCCCAGGAGCAGAGCAGGCAACAGACATGAGATGGGGCACAAGACATAGTGACAGTGCGGGGTGGAACCACAGCATGGGACCAGGAGGGGACAAAAGTGACCTTGCATCCCATACACCCCCTGTCCTTTTCGGTACTCTGCCAGCATGTTGCTGCCACTCCATTCCCTGCACCCCAGCCCTGAGGAGCCCCAGTGCTAAGGGCCAGCAGTACTCACCAGCACCAAGGCCACCAACTCCAAGGCCACCAACTCCAAGGCCACCTACAATGGGAACCCTGGATGAGTGCCAAGGAGCATGGGCAGTGGGGCAGCGTCTGATCTGCTCCTCACCCAGACCCACGTGTGACCATTCTTATTTGGGCAGCTTCACTCCCCCCATGCCCTGGGAGTGCACCTCTTCCTTCTTGGGAAGCACCCCTCTGCCCGCATCCCACTTGGGGAGCACTCTGCTGCCTGCATGTCCCCGCTGCCTGGGCTCAGCACCTACCTGGGATGCCGCCGACCCCTGGGACTCCAACCCCGGGAACGCCTGCCAGAGAGAAGACCATTAACCCCTGTCCCCCTACAGCCTGGCACCCACAATGTTCGACCTGCTGTGGTGGCCCTGACAGCCATCCCGAGTGTCCTCAGCACCCATCTCACAGCACCCAAAGCAAGAAGACCCAGAGGGGGCTCGTCCCCTGCATGATGCATTGCTGCAGGCACTGCAGAGCAGGAGAAAAATGTCTCCAGTGAGTCCAGGGGAGAGCCCACAGGTGGCATTTTGCACCCGTGGGTGACAGGGGACACAAAGCAAGGCCAGCACCCTGACAGCCACATGAGGAGGGTACCTGATGACATTCTGAGGTGGACCTGGGGCAGGGTGGCAGAGATACATACCGAACTTGGGAGGTTTAGCACCAGGCTGCACCCCTACTTGGGGGATGCCTGCAAAGTGAATGAGGACACCGTGATTAGGAGGGTCACCCCTGCACCCCTCCCATGAGCCACCATCCCCCATCCCACCTGCATCCCCCCTCATCCACCACCCCTCCATGTGGCTTGGTGGCTTTTAGCATCCCCAGCCACTGCTGTCCCCAAGCGTGTCCTCGATGGGGGTGTGACAAAACACGTACCTGCTCCAGGGAGGATGCCAGTACCGGGTACCCCCACACCCGGTACCAACCCGGGCACGACACCAACACCGGGCGTCACTCCTGGCACTCCACCAACTCCGGGCACCGCGCCTGGCACACCTCCAACCCCAGCACCTGCAGGGAGAGGGGGTGAGCAGTGTGGGGGTGATCTTTAGGTGATCCCCATACTCCTGTGGGATGATGTGCTCAGCATGGGTTGCCCACCTCAAAAACCCCCCAGCTCCCTCTGGACCAGTCTGTGCCATGCCAGGGCTCATGAGAAGACCCAAATGCCCACAGGGCGGGCAGGGTACCTGCTGTGGCCTGAGCCAACACCATGGGGCTTCTCCTGCTGACTCACCAAATTTGGCTGCCTTCGCTGCTGCTTTTGCTGCTGCAGCTGGACCTCCGACCCCTGAGTGGAAACAGCAAAAGGGGGGTCAGTGTCCTCAGAGGGGTCCTCTCCAGCAGTGCTGGGCAGAACCCATCCCTCCTGCCTCGTCTGCATCCCCCAAGGGATGGACATGAGTTGATGGAGACCACCGAGGTCTTCCTCACACCTGTCCTGGCACTAGACCTACTCCCATAACAGCCAGGCTGCCACCACCACCCACCTTCCTCCTACTCACCTGGGATACCTCCAACACCAGGAGCCAGGCCGCCCACTCCAGGAGCCAGGCCACCTATGCCAGGAGCTAGACCACCCACACCGGGAGCCAGGCCACCTGCTCCTGCAAGGAGAGAGGGAAGGATTGGACCTTCAGCTCAGGAAGACAGGTGGTGGAAGGAGCTGACTGGAAAGGCATGGACATGCTGGGGTGAGATGGTCCATGCGGGAGACAGGATGTGGGGTAACCCTGGAGAGATCCCAGCTTACCGTACTTGGCTGCTTTGGCAGCTGCTTTGGCAGCAGCGGCGGCTGCTGGACCTCCTGGGGGAGAGGGAGAGCATGAGGGGCTGCGATGGACCGTGGTGGGCACAGCAGCACCCCTCAGCCAGCACTGCTGAGGACACCCCGAGCATCCCTTAGACAACACCTCACCTGGTATGACTCCAACCCCACCGGGCACCAGACCGGGCACACCAACACCGGGTACACCGACCCCAGGCACGCCAACTCCGGGCACACCGACCCCAGGCACGCCAACTCCGGGCACGCCGACCCCGGGCACTCGCCCTGCTCCTGCGGAGAGGTTTAGAGATGTGGCCAAGCAGGCTGACTCTGCAGGCAGGGTTCCTGGTGGCCCCTCACCATCCACATGGCCAGGGGAGCCCCCCACCCTGCCCATTTGCAAGCACCCCCCTCCCTGGGCATGGATGATGGTGACTCACCAAACGCTGCGGCTTTTGCTGCAGCCTTCGCCGCAGCTGCTGCAGCTGCTGGGCCACCCACTGCAGGGATAGAATGGAGAGTCAGGGAACCAGTGAGACCAGCACCCCGCCATTGCCTCATGTCAGCCTATCTGCTCACCTCCGACACCGGGCACCACACCAGGAACAACACCAGGAACACCGGGCACACCGGGGACACCAGGAACACCAGGGACACCAGGAACACCAGGGACACCAGGGACACCAGGGACACCACCAATGCCAGGAACACCGACACCAGCTCCTGCAAGTGTCAAGAGGGGAGAAGTTTGATCCCATCGCAGCTACAGTTGAAAGCCTGTAGGAACCCCAGGAAGGGAGAAGGTCCTGCCCTGGGGATGAAGCTGAGCTCAGACACATCAGCTGGGAGCTGGGCTGGGACCATCCCATCCTTGGCTGCTTCCCCTTAATGAGCCATCAGGAGTGAAACCCAGCATCCCACCTCCCTGTCTGGGGGCACCCTGAGTGCCGTGGGTGGGAAGGGTCATCATGGGTCTCTGTGTTGCTGCTGGGGAGCCCCTTGCACTGGGCAACACCTACCATATTTAGCTGCCTTTGCTGCTGCTGCTCCTGCTGGTGTTCCGACTCCTGGGGACAAGAGAGAGAGGGACCCTCAGCCTCCAGCTCCTGCACCAACTGGAGATGTGGGCAGTGGGGACAGGGCTCCTGGGAACAGTCACCTGGCACCCCGGGGACACCTCCGACACCAGGTACCAAGCCGGGGACACCTCCAACACCGGGCACGAGGCCTGGGACGCCGCCAACGCCGGGCACGAGGCCTGCCTTTGCCGCCGCCTTTGCCGCCGCTGCTGCCGCTGCCGGCCCTCCAACTGCCCGTGTCACGGGAGACAGTCAGGGCTGGGGGTCGAAGGACTCGACCCTCCCTGAGCCCCAGGGCTGAGCCCACCGTCACCTCACCTCCAGCTCCTGGGACAACGCCAACACCGGGTACCAATCCACCGACTCCCGGGATGCCGCCAGCCCCGGGCAGGACACCGGCTCCTGCCACAGGAGAGAGGGGGACAGTCAGCTTCAAGATGCAAGGACACAACCAGCATCCCCCTCCAGCCTGGGAGGGAGGGAGGGAGCAGCCGCCCCGCTGGGTAGATGGGTGATGGCTGTGCCCACAGAGGGTCACTCACCATATTTTGCTGCTGCTTTCGCTGCTGCCGCCTGTGCTCCAACTCCTGGGGAGGGACACGGGCAGTCGCTGAGGTCCTCAGACCCACCTCAGCTCCCCCATCCCTCAGGGACCCTGGGGACCAGCCCCTTCTGTCAGCATTCATCCCCCCTCTCCTTTAAGTGGTGGTGCACCCCCGCAAGCTCTCCTTGGGGTGACATTGCCACCCTGGGGCCACCAGACAGACAGGCAGTGCCCAAAGATTGTCCGAACGACTGGGATGCCTGGTCCCTCTGCCTTGCTGGTGCCTTGTTCCCTACCCCAGGGCTTCCTGGGGAGGGAGCGTACCTGTCCCGGTGGGGTACCCTGCCTTTCCTCCTACCCCGATGCCAGCTCCTATCCCGCCGGGCCCAAAGCCTGCAATCACAAACAGAAAAGGAAAACCAGGTCAGGAGCTGACCCTTGGAAGGGAGACGAGACAGATGGAGCAGCTCCCTCAGCCCAAAGGATCTCTCCCTCCACAGTGTCGAGAGATGTAGGGAGACAATGCCAGAGCCAGCTCCCCTCCAGCTGAGAGCCAAGATGCCAGTTCAAACATCCTGCCTGGAGCTGGCTGTGATTCAGGACATCTCCCAGTGGACAGCCAGCCAACCAGTCAGTCCTGTGGTGTGCCTGCGGATCAACAGCTCCCAGCCCCGTGCCATAGGGTGCCAGGAGAGCCTGGTTGTTCCCAACTGGGTCCACAGGCATCATGGCAGGGCAAGTCACGGGCCCCCTGAGGGATCACCTTGCCCTGGGGTGGGATGCCCCTCACATCACAAGGCCACGGCGGCAGCCAGCGGAGCCATGAGGAGCGACGACCGCGGAGTGAGGGCTACAAGCACTCACCATAGGGCAGCTTACCAGTGCTGTAGGGCAATCCATAGCCACCTGGAGAGGAGAAAAGGTGGCGGGTTAGCACCTGCCTGCTGTGGCCGTGCCCCCTCTGCCCCGCGGTGTAGCCCCTCTCTGCCAGCCAGCTGTGCAGCACCAGCCCTCGGGGCTCCTTCCATCAGGATAGTAAATCAGCCGGGATACAAACCCCCGTGATGGATGCTCTTCTCCATCACCTCCAAAGCAGAGGCTCCAAAAAAAGCCACCCGCTCTCAGTCCTGTGCCGAGGGCCATGGCACCTGGGGCTGGTTTTGCAGGAACCTCCTGTGACCTGACTTCATCAGGGGGCTCCCCCGGGAGCCCCTAGGAGAGAGCTGTACCCAGCTGCCTGCACCATGGCCGGGTCCAAATGAAAGGTTTTAATTGGAATCAGGTCTCGGGAGCCTTTGCTGAAACGTGACCTCGTTAGGAGGTCAGCATGGAGGGACAGGGAGGGATTACGAGCGGCAACATCACAGCCAGGGAAAAGTCTCCTTGAGAAAGAGCAGGATCCCAGTGCTCCGGACGGCACAGGGATGCCTGTGACTCAGCAGGAATGGTGCTCTTGGGAGCCAGCGGTGCTGAGCTCCCATCACTGCTGGCAGCGGCCTGAGGAGTGGTCATGAGCTGCCACATCCCCGACGGAGACACTTCAAGTGGCATGTAGGGTGGAGGGTGTCTCAAACGCCAAGCCCTCCAGTCAGAGAGGGTTGCGGGCAGGGCGGGGACGTGGCTGCCTGCAGCCAGGACGGGATTGCTCATGGCAAAGCATCTCCTCGAGCACGGGATGCTGTCTCCTCCCACCAGCCAGCATGTGGGGACCAGATTTCCCTCCACCCTGCCAGGATGTCCCATCGTGTCCCACGCCAGCGCAGCGTTGCTGGAAGGCAGAGGCTTTCCAGGCTGTGGTGAGCCATGGCCCTCACCTTGGAAACCCTCCTTGCCCATCACAGGGCACCTCATCATTATCTTGCTTACCCCAAAGCCGTGGAAGGGTCTGGTTCTGGGTGACACACAGGGAGGTGATTCCAAGGGTCAAAATTCCAAGCCCCTGAGTCTCCAAGGGTTTTGCCAGGTCCAAGCCCAGCTCCCCAGCACCCTGGGGTGAACACCCCAGAGACACCCTGGGGCAGTTCTAACCCACCCTGCACCAGCACAGAGATGCCACCAGCATCAGGGCCAACGGGCACACTGTCTGGCATGGAAATGGCTTCACATAGACTGATTCCACCTCAGCACGGACAGGCTCTGGGGAGCATTCCTCAGCCCTACATCATTGGGTTGGACCCTAAATTCAGCCACAGCTTCAGGCAGAGCCTCCAGCGAGTGGGGTGGCCCCAGGGCCACCTCCTGAGTGGGGGCAGCACAGAGGAGGACCTGGCTAGGGCATTTGGAGAAAAGCATCCAAAATGGAGACTTTCCACTGAAAATGTTCTTTTCCCCGCTGTGCCCTTCTCGGCCTAGACCTACTGCAGCTGGGGGACAGCCCAGGGGACACGGGGATGTGTGGCAGCTTCCAGATCCATCTGCAGCACCAAAGCGAGAGCCTTGACAGCCAGCCCAATGTGTTCCCACACTGCCAGCCCCAAGCCCCAAGAGGTGACCAACTGGCATCCCTCAGCACCCTGGGAATGACTGGGGTGCCAGGCAGCACCCAGCAGCTGAAACCACAGCTGTGGACACCACCACTGTCCCGCTGGTCCCTGCAAGAGATGCGATGCACTGATGGGGCTCCCTGGCCACGGGGATGGGTGTCACCCCCTGATTAATTTAATGAAGGCTCCCTGTACAGCGGATCGCCCAGCAGCAGTGTCCCATCCGGGCTGGGGGCCACTGGTGGGGCTGTCATGGGATGGAGCCAGGCATGGCCGTGCCATGTGCTGGTGGTTTGCTCTCCGTACCGGGCACCCCATGAAAGGCGGCCTGGGGGCAGGCTGTGGCTGGGAGGCCAGACGATATCCGATGGCAGAGGGGCCCAGTCGCCCTAACGAGTGTAACTCTGCCTCGGCGGGAGGAAGCTGGAGCGGGCCAAGTATTTCTGCTGCTGTTTGTGGTGACGGGCCCCAGTGGGGGGAAGCCAGCAGAGCTGGCGCCCGTGCTGGGCTGGGATGTGCTCCCCAGGAGTGGGCTCCCCACGCCAAGGCTTCTCTGCCTACAGCAACTTGTTTCTGTGAATGGGAAAATGCCCGTGGATCTCCCCACTCCCCAGTATCCCAGGGATGCAGGGCCCTGCCCAGACTTGGCTGCCGTCCTCCTCAGGGATGCTCTTGGGACCAGTAAGCCAGCAACATGGCCCCTGGAGGGCACAGCACCCAGTACTGGCTGCCTGGCACTGCCTGTCCTGATGCTGTCCCTGTGTGGGTATGGCCAGCTGGGGATAGGCAGAGCAGGCACCCAGCACAGGGCTGTGAGATAGAGGTCCTCAGAGCAGCCCAGCCTGGGAAAGGGGTGCTGAGCACCCCCAGATTTCCCTGAGCTAGGGCTGAGCCCCTTCTGGGTGGGCAGTGGGGAAGACCTGCCTGGAGCTCCATCCCCACTGCCTGCTTGCTGTTGGTGGCCTTGGCTAGAGCTCCTTGAGCTGGGACATTTGGCTCAGCGATGCCCAGCACATCTCCAGGAGACATGGAAAACAGATGATCCCTGCAAGAGCTGTGCCTCATGCCAGAAGGAGCTGTCAGGGACAGCCTGGGGTGGCCTAGCCCAAAACATGTGCCCAGAACATGCTTTTTCCTACCTTTAAACAGCCGGAGACAGGCACAGCATTGTCCTCATGGGCTGGAAGCAAGACCAGCAGCAGTATCCTGGTAGTCACCCACAGGGGTGTGATAGGCAGGGCTGCTACTGGACTCACCTGCCCAGCATCCCTTACTCTGTCCTGCTGTCCCAGGACACGCACTGGCCCTGCCAGGTCCAGGGGACCCGGAAACACCACGGCTCAGCCCTGGGGAACGGCGGGTCCATCTCCTAGCACTGCTAGGGGTCCTTCACCCCTAGCCCTGCTGGCTGTGGCAGCTTACCTGGGAGCTTAGGAGCTTTGATGGGATACCCCAGAGGGACACCGGGCTGCTGACCTCCAAAACCTCCCAGTCCTGCAAAGCCAACAGCAGACTCTCACCTGGAGCCCGCGTCTAGGCTGCCACCAGTCCTTGCGAGAGGGGAGCACCCCGGGGCACCCCGGGAGAGGAGTGCAGGTGGCTTAGGAAGCCCTGAGGCATCTTCTGGCATAGGGAGGCCATGGCTGTAGTGAAGAGGCTTGGGAAGGAAGAGAAGGATGAGCGAAAGAGATGGGACACTCACCAGGGATTCCTCCGAAGGCTCCTGCTCCTAGACAGAAACACAAAAGCACCCATGTGAGCCTCAGGGCTGGTCCTCAGGCTCCAAACTAGTCCGCGTGGGCTCAGCCGGAAGTTGGCTTTGCTCACCCATGTGCCCTGTGGGGCTGTGACCCCAAAGGAAGGGCTGGAATCACCCCCAGCAGCATGGGGGATGTGAGTAGAGTTGAAGCCAGCCCCGGACCCGCCTTCCACCCTGGTGTCCTCAGGGGATCAAAGGGACCTACCTGGACCTTTTGGTTTGACTCCAGCACCAGTGGGCACTCCAGGCAGCACCCCTACACCAGGGAAGCGGACACCTATGGTAGAGACCGGAGGGGCCAGGTGAGCACGGTGGGGCATCGTGGCATTGCTGATACCCGAGACTGCTGCACCCACCTCCCACATCCTTGTCACCTACCTCTGGCTCAGCACTAACTCCAGTACACTCATTCCCCAGGGGCTTGCTGGGACCCCCTTGTGTCAGCCTCCCCACACCCCCAAGGCAGAGCTGCACAGCCAAGTCTGGGCATTGTTCTCTGTCCCAGTGATGAGCAGTGGCTTTGTGCAAACTGGGGCTCTCTGGGGAGTGCTGAGCCCCAACTCTCCAGGGGCAACCAGCAGCGCTTTGGCCTTGCAGTCATTTGGGCTGGGTTTTTGGTTTGGGGGATGTTTTTGTTTGGTTTGGGGTTGTGTGTTTTTTTCCCCTTTTGCAAATGTCTTTCGTTATAACTCACACGTTTTCAGACATGGAAGAGACATTCCTGACCAGCAACACACTTTTCCTTCTGACAGTGTCAAAACATCTTGTTTTCACAAGTTTTCCTCCCCCAAATTACTTTGCAGCGAGGAATTCCTCTTTCCTCACCACCACCTCCTCCCCCTCCTTCCCACGCTGCCTCTGGCTGGGCAAACTGGCCCTGGCGTGATCCATGCCAGCTCCTCTCCCGGTGCCGATGCCACCTGCTCCTGCAGAGCTTGGCATGAGACCCCTGGAGACTCTGGGTGCCCCTGTCTTTGGCATGGTGAAAATGTCACCAGGGCCCCAGTGAAAGGGTTTGGAAGCTGCAGGCAGCAGTGATGGGACTGGCAGGGAGCTAGGCAGGTGGTTCTGCAGGGCAGGGTGCTCTGCCTGCGTGGGCAGGGCAGGCAGGGGAACTGTGATAATGACCAGGGTGCAGCTGGCCACAAGGCTACCGACTCAAACCAGGGTGCTGGTGTCAGGTGGGGACCACCTTAGGAAGTCGGGGTGCTGCTGGTGGGGAGCCCTTCAGAGGTCGGGATGCTGTTGGTGGGGTGGGGACCCCCAGCTCACCTGCACCTGGGAGCACACCACCCGGGAAAACTCCAGGAATCCCAGCACCTGCCAGGCAAGAGAAAAGTAGAGTTGAGCCCCTCTCCGGAGCCGTTCCCCACCCTGGCCCCCAGCTTTGGGGCCGTGCACCTACCTGGTACTTTGGGGGGTTTCCCTGCTGCACCAACCCCGGGCTGCACCCCGCCCGGTACCACCGCACCTGCAGGCAGCAGAGACCCCCTGAGCCCCTGGCACCGGCTCCTGCCCACCCTGGCAGGCATGGGGACAAGTGTGTCCCAGGCTTGGCTACTACACTGGGGACAAAGGGTATTTCCTACCTGTGGAGACCCCAAGGCCACCAGGACCACCAACTCCACCCACGCCACCAATGCCAGCACCTGGGGGCATTGGGAAGAGGAGTACCAGTGTGAGAAGCCGCTACTGGGCTACAGGTGGCTGGAGTGGTGTCAAAGGAAGGGATGAGCTCAGGGTGGCTCTTGGGGGCTGAAGGGGACACCCTGAAGCAGTACCAGGGATGGGTCCCTCAGACCTGGGCACAGGGACCAGGCAGCTTGGTGCTCTCTGCTCCTGGGGGCTCAGGTTTAGCCAATGCCCCTTTCCCAGCACACCAAAATGTGCCAGGATCCCCCTGAACCGGCAGGGACCCCCGTGAGAGCTGCACCTCTCGCTTACAGCCCCCCAGCTCCCTGGGGAAAGCTCTCCTAACTCAGGCTCTAAGGGGACACCAGGAGTCCCCAGGGGCTGCTCGAGTCCCTTGCCTCGTTAGCTGGCCCCAGCACGGCTCCGGACACCCCCAGCACTCACCAGCTTTTGCAGCAGCCTTGAGCGCAGCCGCGGAGGCAGCACCTGGGAAGACCCCCCCGGGGTAGGCACCTCCCGGGAAGAGACCTGCAGCACCTGCGCCCAGGAGAAAACTGGCATGAGCATCCCCAGTAAAGGGTCGGAAAGAAGATGTCCCGCCCTCCACTCCGGCCGTGGTGGGAGCGGGGGGAGGTGGGGGGTGAGCCATGGCGGGGGCTGCGCAGCAGCGCTGGCGTTAGGCTGGGCAAGGTGGTGGTTAGAAGGCGCTGCCCTGTCCTGCTCCGGCTTCTCCTGCATCCCTCCCCCCCCATTAAATACCTGCTCCCATTCAGATCCCACCCATCACCGGCTCTGCCAACGCCACTCGGGCCACCCTGCAGTGTCACCGGCTGCTGCAGATGCCAGGGTCCCCTGCAGCCCCGGGCAGGCTGACTGGTCATGGTCAGGCTGACTGGTCGGGGGCAGGCTGACTGATCGTGGGCAGGCACCATCCCTCTGCTCCAAACCCCGCAGGGACGCCGGGTCCCCCCTCGCCTATCGCTGCTGCGGGTCACACAGCCGTGGCTGGTGCCAGGATTCTGGGGGACCACAGGGCTGCCCGTTGGTGGCTGCCAGACCCTGAGGTCTGGGAAGGGTGCCCAGCCCAGATAGCACCCACCAGGCAGGCTATGGAGAACACCCGATGGGGACAAGCCACATGCTGTCCCCAAGGTGGGTGTCAGGGAACAAAGCCATGAGGACAGTCTGGAGCTGGGGTGGCCAGTGACCTGTGCTCACCTGGCTGCAGGCCAAGTGGGCCGAGTCCCCCGAGTCCTGCGACCCCTGGAAAGAGAAGTGGGGTGAGGTGGCGGGGCGAGGGGATGGCCGGAGGAGCTGGAGCATCTTACTTGCACCATCCCCTGGAGACGGGCACAGGGACAGGTGACAAACATACCCGCCAGCATCCGGGTCTCCTATCCTGTCCCTTTCTGCCTCGCCCGCCTCCCACCCCGCCAGGCCACGAGGGGACGGAGCCGAAATGTTTATGGCTGAGGAATGAGTCCCTCTGGCTCCGGCCAGCGTTGCCTTCCA
>WTSP01000782.1:0-28376 GCA_025331215.1 Actenoides lindsayi | reverse complement strand
TTTTTTTTTTTCTTTTTTTCTTCTTTTTCTGTCTGGCCTGGGGGGTCTTAAATGGGATTTGTTCTGAGAGGGATCACATCAGTCAGTGCTGGGGAAAAAAATCCTTTCATTCTTCAAATAAGGTGCTCACAAATTCATGCTGCCAAAATCACATTTTACTTTTATCAGATAAGGTCAAAAGCTCATAAGTGTTGAATCTGGCTTATAGAAGTGCACATGACATCAGTTCATTGGAGCTGACTATAGAAGATACGACATGTCATTTTGATCATTAGGAAAACTAAAGGAAAGCAAAACCTTCGCTGTCATTTGGCTGAGTACAAAACACTACTCACGGTGCTAGATTTTGGGTTCTTTTCAGGCAATTTCACCCAAGAAAATAACAATGGGGAGATCAAGGAGGAGAAGGAGAAGGAGAAAGAGAAGGAGGAAGAAAGGCAATGATCAGAAAAGACAAGGAAAGGCAGGGAAAAGGAAGGCAAGGAAAAGCAAGTAAAGATATCTTCATACCTATAGATAAAAAAATTAAGACACACTGGAACTAGAAGATATATAAACGATAGCAAAATGCATTATTCTATAAATTTAATTAATTTCCCCACAATTTTATTCCATAGGCTTTTAAAAAGCATGACTTCCTCATGATTTTGAATGTTTGTACTTAGCATTATCTAATATTTAAAACTGACAGATCAAACGTAACCCATCAACTTAAGTCAGTTCCAGTTTGTAGATTTTTGCCTCTGAATAAATGGTAAAGTGGTGAGGATGCCAAATGAGTTGATAGGATTCATACGTAAACAATTATTTATTATTTATTTGCTTAAGTTAGCAACAGAGAAATGATAATGAAAACTAAGGTCAATGAACAGCTCTTAAAGAATCTGAATTTCACAATTAGTGTTACTTTTCAGAGAGATATATATTTCTCCAAAACTTTTAGAAGACTAATGTTATTAACACAGTAATGTTCATCACCAGCCATCAGACTGATGACTGCTAATTACAAACATTGTACTTCTGCATCTGAACAGATTTGCATATGCTAGTTATAACTTGCATTGTTCACAGGCAAATGTTCTTATGATTTAACCTTCATTCTGTGACAAGTATATTAAAAAAACCCAAACAAACAAACCAAAAAACTCATCAAATCTTGGTTTAGCTCTTTAATTTTATGCTACTTTCACTTTGTTATAGGATTTTCTGTGCTTAAAATTTGAACTATGGCCTGGGTGTGATTTAAATTTAGCAAAGCAGCAGTCTTCTTCTAAGGTATAATCTTTATGGTTATGTTTTTCCTATGGATGAAAAACGTCTCTATTTTGAAAATGAAATGTTTTGACTTGATAATGTGTCTGCAGGAATGTGATGACAGGTCAGAGAGAATGTAATGGGAGTCAGAGCTGTGCCAGAAGTACCATTTCATAAGTGCGAATGAAGTCTGATTAAGAAGAAACTTAGCAGATTCCAGAAGAACCACAAGAATTTCAGCTCTTGGATTCAGGATCAAATTATAAAAGACTACTGCAACTATTTTAAACTACCACGTACTAATAAATTATTATGAGTAGTTCTTGTTTCAGAATTCTCTAGTTTCAGCATTCTGTCTCTGGTTATTATTCTGATTTTTTTTTTTTATATGTTAAGAAGTCCTCCACTATTCAGGTCTGTTTCCCTTGCATGTGTTTCTGGTTTATATACTTTTTAGGATGATTTTTATTGATCAGTTACAGTTCCAGAATTTATATTGTTTTGCTTCATAAAAATAGAATGTATAACTAAAAGGTTTTATATCATCACAAATATTTAATCTTAGATTCCTATCAAAAGACAAGAATGTGTTTATGTGATAGCTCCTGTTTCCATCTCACCATGATGAATGGCATTCACTATGGTTTCATTTTTTAATTCTTTATAAACTCATCTGTCATGAAGATACTTCTTTGAAACCAGTACTGAGCTATTATTTCCTAACCTCCTAAATAAACTTTCATGAAAAAGTTTAATTTCCCTACTTTTTTTAAACACTAAGATTCCAGTTATCAAGATTAACTTAAAAAAAGTTAATTTTATGTATACTGTAGACATGGAATTTTTCTTCAATATCTTTAGGTTTTTTACCAATTGTAAATTCTTTGTCTCTCTGTTTGTATAAGTTACTCTCAATTTCACTGTTTATTTTATTACTGATCTGGGTTCTTTTAGAATGAAGTAAGTCTTCAAACATGAATGAAGAATTATGGAAGATTTAATTATCTTGTTAAGTATTTCTACCATTTTCAGATTCCCAGTTACTATTTTACATTTTATACACATAAATGTTTCCTCCTATTTTATTATGCTTATATTTCTTTTTGCTTGAGGAAATTGAACTTTTTAAAATTTTAAGAAATTAAGATCTGAGGATATAAGCAATTCACTCAACTTCTTTCTGCCTTCTTGACTCTCTACAAGCCTTTTAATTTTAGTGTTTTCCTTGGCAATGCGTAGATATCCAAAAGGCATAATATCCTATTTTCTTATATTCAACTACACTAGCTGGTTCATGGGCTATTAACTGATTTATTTGAATATTTGTCATATGCTACATATTATATTATTAAAGATACTTTCAGTCCTACCACCACTGTGAATTTTGCTATTTAAGAATTTATATATTAATAAGTAAATCGAAATTATTATTTGACACCTGAATTTATCATTTGGGCATCATGATAATAATAATAATAATAACAACAACAATAACATTCTAAAAAAGGAATTCTCTATAAAAGAGAGTTTGATGGGTTCAATGCTTCAGTTGGGTTGGGTTCAATATTGGTTTTCTATATATTTGTATATATTCCAATTTATTATTATTATCTGCATTTTCATTAAAGCTGTTCTAGTTGCCTTTTCTAATTTATGTCTCTCTCCCTTATTCCCTTTCTCTTCCCTTTTGGAAAGGGAGAGGGGTTAACAGAGATTCTACTAGACAGCCCTAAACTTTGACTAATTTATTCTGAAAAGAAAATAAATTTCTGAATATAAACAATAGTCAATATTCGTGTCAATGATAATATATAGGAAATATTGAGGCTGTTGGTGCCTTTAAAGTCTAGGGCATCTTACTCTGGGAAAAAAAGGAAGAAGTCAGATACAATTGTTTCAGAAATAAAGTCCAGTATACAACAGTTAAGTTTATAGTAGCTAATTAACAGAAGTAAATTAACCTTGTAACATTTCCAGGCACTTAGTCAACCTGACTCAGGTGGCAAACACCTATACTAGTGGCATTCTCACCGTCCAAACCAGGGGACTGTACCTAAGCTACTTGTTGAAAATGGTCTTTTGCTTTAATGAACGTTTTAATACCTGAAATTTGAGTGGGAAAGATTTGGGAAACTTCTTGTAGGCCTGGGCCAGAAATGTGCCCAGGACTGCTCCATCAGGTTTGGATTATGGGCAATCCTCTTCCATTGCCCAGGATCACTCCCAAACACTGTTTCATTTACAGGTTTATCCATTCCTGAAGACAAAATTACTGTTGCACACCATCTTCTCCATTTCATTTTAGGCTCAAAAGCATCTCATTCGCAAGTAGGGTCTTTGATATTAACAAAGAAGTGATTTAAATAAAAATAAGACTAGGTAATAGAGTGTGTAAGTGATCAGGAAAATGTTCTTTAAAAGAATAATTTCCTAAGGAGTCTGTTTTTTAAAAGAAAAGATGATGGCACAGAGGTATTTTTAATACCCTAAAAAGGCAAATGCATAGACATACTGCCTGTTCCCATAGAAATAAGCTCAATCATGTAAGAATATAATAGGTGTCTTAAGTATGTCACTTTGTTCTGATGACCAGCTCTCAATAGGAACATAGTGGCTGCATGGCAGCTGAGACATAAGACATGTATTTATCTATTTATAACTTTCCCTAACTCTCCATCTATCAGCTAAATACAGAAGTGTTAGCCCACATCTAAATACCTTGAGATCTTCTGAGAAAATTCACAAAGTTTTGTCATTTTCAACATGCTCAGAATTATAATTCTTTTTACGACTTTTCATCTCTCTTAGTCCTTCTCGCAGGTTTAACTCAAATTAGAAAAATGGTGAAATGATTACATTATCATACTCCTTAAAGAATTTAAACAGATGCATCCTGAATCACACAACAGATATTTTCCAGTGTACTCACTGTTATGATAACCACTAGCATGTAAGCTAAAGGATTCCTAAGAAATGGTATTAATATTATCTTTGTCATGATCTAATTTTTCTTCAGTTTGTTTTGCAACTAATCATTTTCCATCATCATTATTATTTTACTGGGTTTTATCTCTTTAGTTACCGGATTTTATCTGTTTTAGGTACAGTTTTCCTAGAAATTATAATTTCATGGCAACACAGATCAAGGCACACTAATATAATAATTGTGTAGCAATTACATGAATATATTTGCAAGATTTCCTTTGAAGTCTATCAGAATTTCTAAAGATGAATGTGGTTTTGCCTGTTTGCTGTCATCAACCCTTCAGAAACCCCAAGAAAAATTAATCTCGACAGACCAAGATTTCACTTTTGCATTCAGTAATCATGTAAGCGCAGCACAGCTCTTTGTACTCTATCCATTTCTTGACATAAAGGGAAATACCTCCACCTCTCCTTCCTCTCCTGTCCCTTCTGTATAGCCTATAGCCACTAATAGCTGCATTTCAGTCATGGGATTTGTCCCAACAAGTTTCAGTAATGGCAACTAGGTCATAGCTTTCTCACAGCATGGTGGCTTCCAACTCCTCCTATTGTCCAGTGGATGGCTCCAAAGATGATTAAGAGAGAACTGGAACATCTGTCTTACAAGGAAAGACTGAAAGACCTGGATCTGTTTAGCTTGGAGAAGAGAAGACTGAGAGGGAATCTTCTTTGCTTTGAGGGTGATAGAGCACTGGAACAGGCTGCCCAGAGTGGTAATGTAGTTTCCTTGGGTGGGGCTAGATGATTTCCAGAGGTCCCTTCCAATCCCTTCCTTTCTGTGATGCTGTAATACATACCAAAATACATGTGGATATATAATTTTAATATCCTTGGACTCCTTAGCATTATTAGACACACAGTCTATAACGGTGATCTAAACGTTTCAAGGATCCTGAGGCCAGAAGCACAGCTTGATGTCATTTGTACTATTAAATTGTCCTACCTTTCAGAACAGGGTGGTCACGTTCAGACTGCCTATTAGAAACGGTCTTTGGAATATGCTTGCTCCTGAATCATGCCTAGGAGTAGTTTGGGAGATGCTCAGTTTCCAGGCCCAGCCACGCCAAGAAGCATTTTTATTAGTTACAGATGTGCCAATAAAATTGCAAAATCAGACAATCTCTCTCCCCCACCTTATGATTTGAACAGGATTGTTCAGTGGTTTAATCCATTCTCCTGGAATTGGATTTACTGAGTCATGGCATTCTACTTTAACTATTGCACCTCATAGAATCTCTATTTGGTGGAGTAACCCAGTACCCCTACTCAGGATTGAATTACATGCTGAATTAATATAGCATAAAGCAGTAAACTGTACCACTTTAATGTACTTTTCAAAGATACTGCTCTTGCACAAATATTGATGCTGAGAAAGAATCTTCTGCTGGAATGACATGTTTTATATCACCATTACATTCTCATCACATTCATGATGTCACAGTCATCATGATCTACAATTATTTACGTTTTGTGTTGCGGTGTTGTTTAAAGACCCATGTCAGCAAGTACATTACAGTTGTGTGTAGGTAACATCCAAGAAATTAGGCAACTCAGGTCCCAAAGTGTTCCCGTCTAAAGACTGGGAAGAAATAACAGTCAGAGATAAAGAAAATAGCAGCAAATAGAAAAAAATCATGATGAATAGGGTTTTAATGAATGTCACAGCGCACCAGCTGCTAGCATATTGAGTGTTTAGCCAAAGGGCTGATACTTCAAGTACTTATTCTACTGAATAAACCTAATGAACTGAGCATTTGCAGGGTCGAGACCCCTGCTTGCATTTTGTTACAGCTGCCTTGGGAGCTATGAATTCCATGGGGTTCATGTTTTTAGCAAATTTCCGTGACTTTCAACATGTTGAGATATTTGTGGATGGCTGGACGTAATCATCTGTGCTAACTTCACTGAGAACCCTTGAGTGTTGCCAAATTAAACTTTGGGCTGAACATACAGTTGATAGAAGTAATTCAGCCAAAAAATGCTGTGGTAAAATTGTTCAGATTTTAGTTCTGTTTATTTGTTATGTATTCACCTCCTTTGTTTCTGGTGAGAACAGAGAAACACATAACCTGACTTTCCTCTAAGCAAAGGAAGAAAGACGGTATTTTAGAACTACAAAATTCATTTGTGTTCCTTATGCCTTTCTTTCATAGGACAACTATCACATTTGCGGGGGGATTACTCTTCTTGCTGCATGTCTGTTGTAAAACAGGATTTCTTTTTCCTTTAAGAGAATGTTAATGACACTCAGCTATTTTTTTTTTTTTAGTATGTTCCTAGTACTTTTATGAATCACTCTGAAGATTAGCAAAAAACAATACTTCTGTTTTCTGTTTGTTAGTCTTTATGCCCAGAAGAATGGCTTGTATGTGATCCTACCTTGCAGTCTACTGCAGAATAGCCATGCTCAGGCTCAGGCTTGATTCGGTTTGGTAACTGGAAGTGAAAAGCTCTGTATTTTGGCACTGTGAAAACCTGAATAGTTCTTTCATACTCTGATAACTCTAAAGATACAATGACAAAGGGAAGCATTTAGGGTGGAATTCATGTCACCTGATTTTAGGTGACTTAAAGTTTAACAGTAAAGTGTAAGACAGTCATTCTCTTTATAGCAATCAACAGGCACCTTCAAATGACAATTATTCTGGCATGTAATAGTATTTACTTCAGGACAAATTGATCTGATTTGATATCCATAGATGCCTATTGCATTAAGAGACTGTAAAAAGACTCAAAGCACATTTTGTTTGGACTTGGAGGTAACTTTTTATTTATGGCTGAGCAGAAGAATCCCTCAGCACCAGTCAGTATGCTTTTGTATCTCATGGATCAATATATGAGCAATAAGCCAATGGGAACCTAAAGAAAGGCTTGTTATAACAAATACTTTTTTCTTATTCTTGCAACAAAATGGGAGTAATGTTTCTGGAAAATATTCTTGCTGTCTTACAGACGTATTTTCACTCCTCTGAGATTCACTTCTTATACACAGTCAGATGAAGTCATAACCATTAAAAGACTCTTGTTTTATTACCAAACCTTATTCAATATGGATTTTTTTTTCCTTCCTAAAGTATCTACTTCTTAACATTATATGGGACCTGCAATTTGTCAGCTCTTCCTAGTCACCTGAAGTTTAAATTAACTTCTGACTTAAGAAATATGAGGACACAAAACACCAAAGCAGAAAGTGCAGATATGTCTCTCTCCCTAGATCTCACTTGATTCCCATCAATTTTTGTCCATTTAACCTGCAAATCAATTTGGACACTAACAATCTAAAACATTTAATAAGGTTGTGCTCCAGTTTATTCTGTGCCTAGAGAAATGGTATGGGTATGAAGTTACTACTAGCTTACTGCAAATCAGGGTCTCCCTCTCTTTGGCACACTGAAGCTCTTTTGATTTGAAAGGTAGGGCAAGTCTTTCTGAAGCCTTATCTGATGCAGCAGTCAATGGACTGCATCATTTAGTGTCTTATGTACTTGGTATGCTGTTTATTTTGTGTACCAAAGTTGTGCTGCTGTGTCATCGGGCCAACAAAACAGGAATTCTGCAACCAGGTCATTTTTGGTTTCACTCATTAATTTCATAAGGTTTATAAAGGATTTATAAGGTGCTTCTTTGATAAAACAAGATTCTTCTAAGCTGCATACAATGTCAGAGATACATAACAGTAATCAAATTAAGCATGCTGTGTGATGAAATCTGACTTGATGTAGCTCTTGGTTTCTACTGATTTTTGAATACCAAAAAAACCCCAAACAAAAACAAAAACAAAAACCCAAAAGTTAGAAACAGAATAATATTTCTAAATATAATTTCTGCTGTTGTATTTTTACTTATCTTCATTTTTGGTCCACTATCCCTCATATCTCTCTTTACAACAGCTTATCAAATGTATTTTATGCAAATATTTTTACAGCTTCCTGCAGCCCTTATTGGCGAGGATTGAAGACAGCAAATAGATAACCTCAAAGTTTGTTCAGAGGTGCTGTTAAAAACCCTGTGCCTTGTGTTTATGTCCTTATAACTGTGTTTTGATGAAGTGGTGAGAATCACAAGGACCTTTAGACCTGAGATTATGAGGGAATACCAGGCTGTCAGGGAAGCTGTGGCCCTTTTACTTTCTTCTTCAAGCACAGAGTATATTACAGGCTGGGATTATTTCAGGCTGTTCCCTGGGAAAGATGTGAGCCTAGATTGACTCTGCTGTCTCCTGGTTTGGGTTTGCACCAGTTTAGCCCCATAACAATTCAAATTCCTTGTTTTAGGTCACAGAGCTTGATATCAGGTGGAGTATGCAAGCCTGCAGTAATGCAGAATGTCCAACTACATGGAGTCATAGGCTCTTCTGGTCTTTCTAATTTTGTTAAGTAGAAAAAAAAAAAAAGCCAAAACATTTTTTTCACTTTATAAAGTCTAGTATTCTATGTCTTTTATGTCTGAGACCTGCTTTTAAGGCTTATTATAGCTGGCAGCCCCCTCGTTCTATGAACATTTTACCATTGACTACAAGGAATTTTTTCTGCCATCGCAGTTGCAGGACAAAACCTAGTTACAGTCCCTCAGTCATCTGTGCTCTATGAATGCAGTCCTGACAACCATCCATATGGCTTCTTTTGAAGCCTCTTTCCTTATCTTTGTAGGCCAGCATCACATAGTCCTCAGCATCAAGAATAATGGGAACTCTTACTATGGAGCCTTCCCTGGATGTTAAGTAGTGGTGGTGTAAGTTTGTGGAAGTCTCTCCCTGACAGCATGAAGCAAATGAATGATAATACCTCCTTGGAGTACTGTGAGTACTACATGGGAAATGATGAAAGTTTATGTATTTCTTGTGTTGTCAGCATGAACTTCAGGAGACACTGCTCTGGACTAAGCCATGTAGCTACTGATGGGCTGATGTTCAAGTACTTTTGACCTTCCATATGTGTAACTGGCAGCAGTTTTACAGCTAAAAAACCTCTTTAGGAGTGGACAGAAATTTTTTTCAACAGTGTAATTAATTTCCTTGCAATGGAATGTGAACCAGGTGCTCTGTGATTTTTTAAACTAATTCTACCCTTACTTTGTAAGTGGATGGTGAACAGTTGCAGTGTAAATAGGGCTTGGGATAGGTTTCCTTCCATTCTATGATGTCAAAGTTTATGGTAAGGGCAGCTCACTGGACCTATAACAGATGATCTCTGTTAACCCCTCTCCCTTCCCCAAGGGGAAGAGAAAGGGAACAAGGGACAAAGACCTCAATTAGAAAAGGAAACTAGAACAGATTAAAAGGAAGTAATGATAATAAAATGGAATATATACAAACCCAGTATCGAACCTAACCCTCCTGGTGACAATTACATCACCATCACCACTGATGATGTGGAGCAGGCACTGGGGGATTCCAAGATTGGACTCAGTGGCAGACAGGAATTGGATTCCAGAGCTGGATTCGGGAAGTGGACTCGGAACACATGGATCAGGATTGAAGGCGGAATGGAAGACGAAATCTCCTCAGATGCCAGCCACTGTAGAAGTAAGCTTGACCCTAGTGATCCCTAGGCTTTATAGTGAATGTGATGTATATGGGATGGAATCTCTCTGTGGTCAGTTTAGGGTCACCTGTCTTACCTGCTCCTCTCTGCTGGTGCAACCTTTGCTTTCTCCACCCCCATCTGTAAAAAGATGCAGTTAACTTCAGAAAGAAGACAGCTGGAAAGCAAAATCACTGAACAGAATTAGTTCTGTTCTAGCTCAAACCAGGACATATGCATCACCAGCAGTGACATTTCTGCTTTCATATTCTGATATATAGATAAGTGATTTCAGATGCTGGACTTCCATAAAGGAGCAGACATCTTTGTGAACTATGAAACACTGGGCTTGCAAATACATTAATGCAAGCACAACTTAGCATGGAGAACTTTTAACAGTAGTGATGATGCATGTACAAGAATGAAAGCATGTGACCTGAGTACTGCAAGTCACTGCAGGTCTGGGAAGAAGCAGAAGCAGACTTGTGAGATGAGCACATTTGATATATAAATTGTTGAAAAATTTAAAATGTTGTTAAGGTGAAAGGTAAGGACTGAGTGAAAGACATTCCAAAGTCTATAAAAGAAAAGCAGTAATATATCTAAGAAGGTGGAAATGTATTTGAAACTGCAATTTTCTCTCACAGTGCTTCTAAGAACTGTAGTCTTCCTAATTTTAATTATCCTTATACTTAATCAAGTATGTTAGTAACAGGTAGATACATCTACAACTTACAAGTAACAGTTACATATAACTAAGTGAGCTTACTGAGTGCTTAGGAGCTGACCCTTCTTATGAGGTGGAAGCAAGCAAGTAATGGGAGGAGTGAAAAAGAGTAAGGGAATGACTAAAAATGCATTATGGGAGAAACAGGGGAGGACATTGCAATGGAAAGATGACCCTGAACAAGAAGATGTTCTTATAAATCCTGTTGTTTGGAGTTTTTTTCCCTGTAATTTTCATGACTGAATGTGAGGTCCACTATATGGGTTTCCCTGGTAAGAACACTTACAGGACTGATGCTTAGGTAAAAGTATCCTTACCTTGGAAAAGAACTTGTAACTGTCTGTTAATTGTAAAGACATGAAGAATGCATCTTCTGTTGCTGAGCTAGAGCCAAACATAAATATGTAGGCGTGGAATATGGATCTAATCTCCCTGATGGGTCTGGCTCACATATTGAGCTACTGCCCCAGGTAATTTAACATTCTGAAAGGGAAGCATGTATGACACAAGCATAGCAGTCTTTGTTCTGATTTTAACCTTGGATTAGCATGCTATCCTTAACAGAAATCTGTAGAGATATCATGCTTGTAAAACTCTTAGTGTATTCAGAAGGGTTCTGGGTTTTTTTAAAAATACCCTGTCATCATCCTTCCTCTTGTTCTAAGTACTTTGTGATTTCCTACGTTGCATGAACTCCCACTGCAGGTTTTTATTTACATATCATTTTATTTTTGGCCTAAGTTGCGAAATGTTAGAAAAGTATGATAAAGCCTTTTTGACAATTGGGATTACTTCACAGCAGCTGTTTTTCTTAGGCTTTTGTGCTTAGTTACTTTATCTGCTTTGGTCTTCCTTGGCACTGGTAATTCCCATCTTCTAAGATTACAATGGTGAGGAAAATTAAAATGTATACTGATTTCATGTATTATCTTGGATTATTAATTTATTATTGCCAAAAAGATTGTACTACTTTGATAAAAATATTTGTCCTGGTTTGAACTAGAACAGAACTAATTCTGTTCAGTGATATTACTTTTCAGCTCATTGTCTTCTAACTAACTGTACTTTCTGAATTTTATGACATATTTTTACAGGCAGCATCTGCTTCTAGCAGTGATAATGCTCGATGTTTAGAGTTACTACGAAGGTATGCAGAAAGGCTCTCACTTACTTATACTTGCTCCTATGGAGACCAAGGTCGCTGCTAAATCTTGTGTACTATCTTGTCAGGTGCAGTAAGTAAAAGTTCTCACCTATGGGGAGGAGAGGACAGGATAGGTGACCCTAAATTGACCGATGAGGTATTCCATCCTATATATGTCACATTCAGTATAAAGCTGAGGAACATGAGGGTTAAATTCTCTTCTTCAATGGATGGCATCTGAGGAGGACTCGGTCCATTCTACCTTTGATCCCAATCTGTGTGCTCATGAATCCATTTCCCAAAACCAGCTCCTAACCAGCTTCCTGTCTGTCACTAAGTCCAATCTTGGAATTTCCCAGTGCCTGCTCCACAACATCAGTGGTGAAGGTGACATAATTACCACTGGCATAGTTGGGTTCAATATTAATTTTGTAGATATTAGCATATATTTCATTGTATTATTATTTTCATTAAAGCTGTTTTCTTTTCTGATCCATAAACCTTCCTTTCTTACTCCCCTTTTCTTCCCCTTGGGGAAGGGAGAGTGATTAATTGAGAGCATCTGTCATTTGTCTAGCGAGTGGCCCAGGCCTTACTCCTAACTATGTTTTTACCTATCATTTTCAGTTGCACCAGTACAGCTGCATTATTGTTTGTTTTTTCTTACCGTATTTTGAACAGAGAGTATTTGCCTCTTGGTTCTGTTTTCGATGTGCTATGTAAACACAAAGTTTTGTTTTCAAAATGTGAGGACCAAGGACAAACCTGCAAGTCTAGTAAGAGTGCACCTTACCACCCACTGAAGTTTTAATACACATTTAAAACCTGGTCTTTCACCAAAGTATTTGAGTAAGTGTGAATATAAAATTGATTCTCAGAAGTCTTAAAACCCAGTGGATGCAGCATCTCAGAAGTATTGCAAGTAACCCTTGTTGAATTGCAAAGAGGTTAGTTGGTCTTTGGAGTCCCTTGTTATACTCATAAATAGGGAAAGGCTACAGGGAAGTGCTGGCTTTAAAACCTCTGGACAGTCAAAACATTTTTATGTGAGTGTTTTAGGGAGTTTCAGGTGATGGTATGTTGTGAAAAAATATCCTGAAACTCATATGGACCCTATCTAAATTGTACTAAATTTACTATGGATTATATGTCAGGAGAAGGAAATAAAGTTGATGAGTAGTACTATATATTTATGGGACTTATGCAAGTTTTATACAAGTTTGTGATGAAAGTTTATGGCTGGAACTCTTAATTAACTTTATGTGAATTGGAAACTATTAGATTAAGTAAACTGTCTACCAGCCATACTTGTAAAAGACATTTTCTGACTAACAGTCACAATGCTGGTACAAGATTTATATACACAGTAAGCAAAACTGGTAGCATTAACATGTGACTATAAACTCTTTATGGCATCCATAATTTAAAAAAAAATGTAGGCGACAAAGGTAAAGTGACTGAAAGTATGCATTGAAGAATTGCAGCATCTAAAAACCAGACATGTATTTTAAAAAGAAGGCCTTTCAGTAAAAAAAGTTTCTATTGCA
Organism: Actenoides lindsayi; assembly: GCA_025331215.1. Taxonomy (NCBI): domain Eukaryota; kingdom Metazoa; phylum Chordata; class Aves; order Coraciiformes; family Alcedinidae; genus Actenoides; species Actenoides lindsayi. The sequence continues at coordinate 15,197 of WTSP01000782.1, read as the reverse complement.
AAATACTTAAAACTGTTTATAATTCCCTGACCTATAAAGTGACAATAATAAATGACACACAAAGGATTTTGCTCTTATTTCCATAGTTTTTGGCAAAAAAAAAATAGCTATAATGACTTTTCCAGGACTATGTCTTTTAAAAAGTCTTGTTAAATAGTATTTACACTACAGCTGGTGTTCCTCAGTGTAAATGGTTTACTGTTTAAACAGCCTAGTACTCTGTTCAGTTGTGATTCATTCTGAGAATTAGAAGGGGGGAAAAAAAACTTTAATAAAGTCCTGATATCTAAAGGATTGAAAATCAGCCCTTGCTGGGATTGCAAGACACTACAGAGCTTTCAGAATATAAATTTGCAAACATTTTGTATATGTCTCCTGCTGACAGAAAACAACTGCATGCTGTAATCAGACAAAAAGAAGGAAAAAAAAGGAAAGAAAAAAAAAGGACAACAAAACCAAAGAAAGATATATTAATAAGAATTACTAAACCACTTTTACAAAATGTTATGCTTCTGGTTTCTCTTAAATGTCTTTATCCTGTTTGCAGGCTCTGGCAACACTGCAGTTGTAGAATGGGAGACAAGGGCAGGACAGTAAAAAATCATTTTGCACATCTTCAGAGACATTTTCAAAGACAGAGCTGACAGTAAGGTGCCCATCTTTCTTTTGGAAAACCTCTCCTAGAGTCTGAGAACCTATAAAATAATTTCAGTTATCCAGAACGCTAGCTGAGCAGAGTAGCCACACCACAAGCCAGAGGAAACTACAAAATGTTCTTTCCTGAGATTATGAGAGGATTCAAATTGGCCAAAGGCTGAGACCTGCAGGTAGAAGTCTTTCAAGAAAACTAGCTAGAGTGGCAACTTAAATGGCAGCCAAGCTGCTTGTCTTCACTTGATGTGTGCAAAAGCCCCAGAATACTTTCTTTTATTTCGATCATGTCCTGCTTTTCATCCTTAGCTCCCTTTTCCTAAAGGAACATACTACTGCATTTTAAGATAGAGTCACTGCTCTACTCTCTATAAATGGAAGCAATTATGTCTTGCAGAACCTCTATGGAGATTTTCCCTGGAGGTACAGCATGTGTCTAGGATTAGCATAACCATCTCTTAATTCTGTTTGTATAGAGTGTCTCATGAAGGAGTAGATACAAGGTGTAGGAGAGTGGCTGGAAAACAATGTTCTCTGCCTGTCCCCAGCTGGCATATGATTCTAGTGGACCTATTGCCAGCTGTCACAAAGTTTAATTTAAGTCTGTTTAATTTTTATTTGGATAAATAAATATGTATACCATGCTGGTTATTGTTTTTCCCCAGACTATCTTGCATGGGTCTGTAACCAGCAACATTACTGGATAGACATTCTAGGATTTCCTAACAAATGCTGAGATATGTCGGCCTCTCACAAGCCTTCTAAGTCCCCTTTGACTCTAAGAGATTCCTTTACTTTGTCTGGAATGACTGATTTGCTCATTTTGTACCTCACAGGCAATTCCTTTAAAGATAACTGTAAAGTTCTTGCAGTGTTTTCTACAAAGACCTAAATGTAATGTCATTGTGACAGTGACAGCCATACAAGCTTCAGTCTCCTAATATCTGTAAAAAAGGTTTTGTTTTATAGCCTCATACCTCTGTGGGATTTAGAAGTACAGGGCCTAGACAGACATGGTTTGGGGGACCTCACACAAGTAGTTCATTAATTCAATGCAAAGTCAGGTGGGTAAATTTAAATCACCACTTCAGATATTTGTTCTATCCATGCCATTTATCAAACAGGTTGATATAGCTAAGAGACACACACACTCTGTGAATTCAGACAGTCCATGAGTTCCCATTCCAACATCTTCAATAACTTCTTCTTAAAATTCAAGTTGAGCTATAACCTCATTCTTGGCATCAGCTGTAACAGGGAAATCTATTGGCATAATGCTGTGAATCACTTAGAACTGATTTTTTTTACTGGTCATCTCAAAGTGAGTTCCTGGTCTTTCTAATACTTGCTCTGGATCTTTTGCATTAGATTTCATTAGTGACAATGCAAGATATTCCAAAATGCATAAATCACAAATCCTTGTCATGCTATTAGTATTTTAGAGACCACTAAATGCTAAAATCTTAGGCCAGTGGAGGTGCTTTGTTTCTCTCTTTTAGATATAGTCCTGTGGCCTTCCTACTACCTGAACAAGCATAAATAGGAATTTATTTAAAAATTTATTTATTTAGATTTCTAACTGGTTCATTAAATGTAATCATATGGTTCAAGAGAAGAATTGGAAATCTCTAAGGCAACTTTTCTTATGAGAAAAAAATACAAAACCCCAAACTCGCTATAGCTTTTAATAAGGAAGTTTCCACCTAAGCCAGAAAGAAACGGAGAAAGGACCCATATTCACAAAGCTGACTTTCAAGTCACTAGCATGAAAAAGGATGGCACAGCAGGAGTTTAGAAAGAGATCTTGCACAGGACAAGAAAGTTATACTCTGGTGCACTGAATGATTTTTGATGGCTCTTATGTGAAGGGTGTGTCACTTCATTTTAGAAAAGTCTTGGCTTTGTCTTGAGGTAAATATATATATTTTATGAACTAGACTTTTGTCCAGCTCTACACAGAAAACCATAATGTGATATTGGAGGAAAATGGGTAACTTGTATCCAGAATTCCTCAATTTTGATCATCGTGGACTTATTTTTATTTAGTCCATTCAGAATAATGTATCATGCCAGAGTTGAACAGCAGAAAAAAGCTTTCAGTCACTGAACCATTGCCTTTATTTCTTTTTCTTTTTAAAGAATGTCTCAGAAGTGGTCTGGTCAAAATATTCCAAATTAACTTCATACAATTATTTTTTAAACTAGTGTGTTTTATTAAAAAATAAATGAGTGAAAACTTCTCTTGTTCCTGGATGTGTGGGAAAGGTTTTGGGACAGGGTCAGACTTAAGGTTTCTAATTTCCTTCATTATTGTTTCTGGACACTCAATTTTTAGAAGTAAAATATGATACTTTTTTAAAGACCCATGTTGTTTTGCCTGAGAAATTCTCGTGCACTATAGTCTCTATCTGTTTACTTTATGAATTATTACATAATTGAAAGTTAAGTTTGTAAATTATTTGCTTGGCCTGATGCAGATTTATTAATATTCCCCAGTGCCAGAAGAAAAAGTGAAGCATGCACCTCATACGCAATCCCAGGGAGCCCTCCATGCGGCTTCTCCTGCTGATGGGAATCTGGCATATGCTCCTCCTGCACCTGCTGCTTTGCTGTTGTTCAGGGACGTGTTGTTGCTCTCACATCATCTGCTCCTGATCTGTTTTCAACATCTGCCAAAAAACCAAGGACACATGTAAGCTTTTCTGTAGTGGCATGGAAGCAAATACATTTTCTTTCACATAAAAATTGTACCCGTGCACAAGAAATATCAAGTACCATACTCTATGTTACCATAAGAAGATCCTTCTTGGGAGGACTTGGGAAATCAGATCTGGACTGACATCAGGGCCTTATTAGCTGGAGTTTTTCCGTTGATCCTGATGGCTTCTGAATGAGGCCCCATCAAAGAAACTGGCATACGTTCAAACGGTCTCTGATGAATAACAAACGCAGCTGCTACCATTCACGAGCAGTCTTGTCTGAATCAAGAGAGTAGCTTCTCTGGAGACAAGCCTACAAAAAAAGAAGAAAGATAAAAAATGAGGTAGCAAAACACAGCCTGATAGTAACACAATTGATACAACCAAAATTAAAGATCTACCACCAAATTGTTTGATCTTCACAAAAAGTAAATGCAGTTGCCACTTAGTGGTTTTGCTTTTTTAAGTTCTTGCTGTTGTCTATAAGGTTATAGGTAGAAACTCAAACTTCGTACTGTCCCTCAGACCAGTCACTTCCCAAGGTATATGCTCCATCCTGGTGCTGCTGATGGAAAATAACTCTAGTGATAACAATGTGTATTCTCCCTGCATGGCATAGTCATGAGTATCTTTGAACCAATTTGTTATAGAAGTAGTGAAAAAGCACAGGAGGGACCTGTTAGCATGCTGAACGACAAACTACTTTGAAAGTCAGACTTTAGCACCCCGTGCAGTGGTATAGGCAGCTGTCACTGGGTTATGTCAAAGAAAAGCGCTCAGTGGAGGTCTTCTTAGGTCCACCCTCACTCTACTTCAGGACAAGCCAGAGAAGAGTGCACTAAAGCAATAATGAATGTTTTCGTCTATGAACATAAACCACCTTTCATAGAAAATTTTTCTCAAGGCTTGTTTCTTTCTGCTTAAAACTCCTCCCAAAAAGCAGTAGGGAATGCCTTCCACAGACTAGTTAGAGAAATTAAACCATTCTTTATAATGCATATCACAGAAACTTTCCTGCTATAATAGCTGCACATTCCATTACATACCATGAGAGTATTGTGGGATTAGAAAACATTCAGGATAAAGTAATTTTCCACTCTAAATTATTGAAGCTGAGATTACAACTGATTCTACCTGGGCACCTGAGAGGAAGAGACAATCACTGTCTGAGGTATTTGTGATAACAGGTGTGTTCTGTTTAAATAGAAAACCTGTGTTCACCTCACTGCTTGCTCCAATGTGAAATCTGTGTAGGCTTTTAAAGCACAGGAGATTGTTAGTAATAGTACGGGTTGAATTTATTTTATCTATAGGATGATTGCTTATAGCACTCAGTTTTAAACTGATTAGAAATCAAATTAAGTGTAATGCATATCTTTGCTCTCCATATAATCAAACAGCTGTCAAGAAAATAAATAACCATGGGATTTTGTACATTTCTGTGTGTGTGTGTGTGTGTGTTTGTGTGTGTGTACACCTACAGAATCACACAGAATGATAGGGGCTGGAAGGGGCCTCTGAAGATCATTTAGTCCAACCCCCTTGCCAAGGCAGGTTCACTCTGAGGTCGCACAAGAATGTGTACAGGCAGGTTTTGAATGTCTCCAGAGACAGGTACTCCACCACCTCTCTGGGGAGCCTGTTCCAGTGCTCTACTCTTGCCCTTGTTGAACTTTGGTTCCCCTTTGCCTAGTTCTCCAGACTGTCCCGATCTCACTGAATGGCAGCACAGCCTTCTGGTGTATCAGTCACTCCTCCCATTTTTGTATCATCAGCAACCTTTCTGAGGGTACACTCTGTCACTTCATCTAGGTCATTGATGAAGACGTTGAGTAAGACTGGAGATCTTGTAGCAAGATCACTTGTAGCAATGTCCAGGCCAGCAGAAAGAAAACATTCTTGCCAGAACACAAACTGCACGGGAACTTTAGAAGACATGATAGAATGTAATTTTGGTGCCCATGGCAGGAATCCAGATTAAATGTGAAGCAATGCCCTAAAAAACTGCTCTGCTTTAAGTGATATCTCATATATTTTGTCTACATAGGGTGAAATCTGTTCTAGTTCCTATCTAGCCTGCAATACTTGAAGCAATCTCAGACAGGACGATAGGTTGCTGGGATGATACCTAACAAAATAAGTATACAAACAAAATATCTGGTATTAAAATATGAAAGAAATGAGTACAGACCTCTGGAGTTGCAGAACTTCAACAGTTCTCTCCTCTTATGCAAAAGCTTTTTTTCCTTGTATTTGCAGGACTTCTGAATTTCTAAGATATTTATTCCAGAAAATCAGTGCCTCATAGATGGGAACAGCTCTGAGTACTGCCATAAGAATATTGTCTCTTGCTGCCTCTTTAATGCATACACACACAGACACACACACAGGCACAAGGGTCAGTTTTACAACAGCTAGGAGGTTACAGTACGCTTTTACGCAGAGCCAAGTCTGTGTAAATTTGAACAAATAATCCTGTCTAGTCTTTACTTCTCACTTCCCACCTTTGCAGGGAAGAGTTGTCATGTGTAATGTCACCAAACACTGTCTTTAAATGTCCTTTGGCATTTTAAAATATGCTACAATCCCTCTGCAGATATGTTACAGCCTTTAAAGTAGTTACTGGGGGAAGATACACAAGGCTTTTTTTGTGCTCAGCCATATCCTTATTTCTGGCTGGCCTGAAGACCAGCACTGTGAAAAGGAACATCATGCAAGAAAGTCTGAAAACAGCTAGGAGGAACAGAGCATTCCAAGCCTGAATATCTCCAAAAATACCTCTAAAGCAGCTTAACATGAGTGAGAGTTAAAAGAATGAGCAAAGAGGAGACTGATTGGCTGAAAGAGTAAGTTTTTCCAGACAATTAAGAGAAATATAACTAGTGTTTGTTTGTTTTTCAAAGAAATCCCACACAGTATCTGAAAGCCAGACATCCTCATAAAGGGACCCACATAAATCACTCTCCTCTCCTCTCCTTGTCTCTGCACAGTGATCCCTGCCCAGAGCAACAGACAACTCCTCTTCTCCTCCTGTACAGGCCTCTGAGGCTCATCTCTGCTGGAGCTGTTTGTCTGCAGTGATTCATCCCAGGATGTGAACCAGGAAAAGCAGGCTAAACTGTCTCTCCTGCTAGGAAGGAGAAGAAAAAAAAAAAAAGACCCATGTGTTCCCAAAGCATGTATGCGTCTCGTTCTCCCCAAAAGGGAGAAATAACTGCAGAGCTGGATTTCTGGGTTTCAGAAGACCACAGAATTTTAAACATCAGGGATGTTTTCAATAAACACTGTAGATGTTTGGCTCATAACCTTGTTCAAATTATGCATTTCAGTCTGCATACTGCGGAAATCTGTCTCCACAACATATGTCAGCAACCTGAGCAACCTTATCAGTGCTGGAACAACATGAAATCTTCTGCTCTCCCTTTGACTCACTGTGGCACTCATGACTCTCACTTTCCTGAAGTCCCCAGGATGGGAGAGTGGCTGAAGGGAGGGAGGAAGAGACAAACTGAGGGTTGGCCTTGTGCACGTGCTCCTGGGGCTTTGATGAATGCATAACTTCTTGGAGAAGATTCTTCCATCTCTTTCCGTGTCTCTGTTCCACTGTCTTCTTTTACTCACATTGGAGCATGACAGGACTTCTGATGTTTAGGAACTCAAACAAACAAGGAAACTTGCATTTTTTAGCTCATTCCTACAATTCCTGTTCTTCCCACAGAAAATCTTTACTCCATCTAAACTTAGACTGAGATCTTATCATGATAACCATAGCAGGCTTCAGATAAAACAAAAGCAAAACAAAATAAAACTACCATACATTTCTTTCACTATCTTCTTACATCTGTCTGTACCATACCTTATTCTAAATTTAAGATTAGGTGAGAAAAAGATTCGTGTGGAGGATATGCTGAGGAGTCATTGTCCAAGAGATACCCCTCTGTGATATCAAAGCCTGGAAGCTTAATCCCGTGGAATTTCTATGTAACAAGGTATTGATGAACAATGGTCCCTGACGGGAGAAATTGCCATGCAAGTCATTCAGAGACTTTGCAAGAAAAATGTGAGTGTGTGTGTTAGTAGCTTATTTACCAAAGTCAGTGGCAAATGCAAAAATAACAGCAGAACTCCTCAGCAGGCATAAAAAGCACTTGGCTGTTGGAAAAGAATTCAGTTGGCAAGGGCATTTTTATACTAGATGAGATAATGCCAGATAATAGCACATTGCTGGTTACCCACTGGATAGCCCTGTTAACCTTATACCAAAAAAGATTTAAATAAATTTTCTAATACTTGACTGACTTTTTGTTTTTGAAAACCTCATAAGCAGGACTTCTTTTAACTTCAAACTACTAAAGAGTTGTTTGGCATCTGACAGAGGTGCGAAGATATTCCAGTTTTAAATTGAAGTGCAGTGGAACTTGGACTTTGCCTGAAGCAATTATTTATGTATCAGTAAAATAACTAGTAACATCAGTAAACCGTTATGTAAGAAATAAATGGGTTTTGCACAGTTTGTTTTGAAACTATGATGCAAGGTTAAGATGACTTCCAGGCTGACGAGGACATATTCCCCGCCTATCCCATATGTAATTTTATTCTTTTGTGCATCACCTGACAGTAAGGGTACAGAGAGTCCAAGCATCTTGTGCTTTTCATCCGGAGAGAGAGAATGACAGTACACCACCAGTTAGCCACAACGTGGAGACAACCCCCCTGCCATACACAGCACTGACTGAACACAGATATGCCACTGTATGACATCCTGCAGAAGAAAGGAAGTACACATAGTGACTTTTAGAAGTATAAGGTTAACCTGATATTTTCAGCCATGGAAATTACAAGGTAATTCAGACAGAGCTGCCAGTTGCAGTAGAGAAAATCTGGAGTTCCTTCACTTTTACAGTGAGGGAAATGTGTGCAGACTTGGCAGGCGCCTGCACTTTCACATGCAGGAACTGGGGAGCTCTAAGCCTGAGTTGAAAGATAATCACTGGGAGGAGACCGTAAATTGCTAATTACTGCACTATATAAATTGATGGACTTCTTGATTCAGCTTCAAGATGACAGTAAACATGCAGAAGGCTTTTTGCCATTCCCCTCTGTATTACTGTTAATTTCACAGTCACAAATTTCAGAGCATTTTCTCTTTATTCTTAATTTGTTATCACTCCCTAAGTACCCTTCTCATGGTGACCCACAATCCCTGCAACTTTCATGGGACCAATTAAAATACAAGTGTGTGGTTTGCTAAACATAATGAGGAGCTCTATGCATAAGTCAGAATCACTATTACTTAGGGCTAGCTAGCAGAGTCTGCCAATTTTTAGTTTATAAAACCGTAAAATACAGTTTATGCACATCACTGTAACTGCTCCATATCTAGTAAATCCTGTTAAGGTCTGTGGATCTGTACCATTTAATTTCATTATCTCAAACTGGAATTCATACAAATTCCAAGGACTAGTGTTCATGTCTACTGCCAGGGGAGATACTTGGTGTGCATCTTGCACTATGTTGCTTTATGAAATGACAAACAGAGTTTCAAGCCTTGTAAATATATATCAGAATTAATGGCTGTCTCAGGAAAAGAGTCTGACAGAGCTGAACTATGTCCTAGTTTCTCTGGGATAGAATCATGGCTCAGCCATGGCTTGCAGGCCATTATCAGTTTTGAGTCAGCCAGGGCAGCTGACCAGAGCTGGCTCACAGGTATAGCCTGTATCATAAATGTCATGTGCATTATAAAGGGGGAACATTGCTGAGGACAGGAGCTCCTTCTGCTTGTCTCTCCTTCTGGTCCTGCTTCTCCTCTTCCTTCTCCTCCTGCTTCTCTCCAACCCTGGAGGGGCTTGCTTACCATTCTGCTCCCAAGCACTGCTTTCCAGTTTATCATGACTGCTGTACATTTGCTGGGCTAAATATATCGTTTTATACTTTATATTGTCATTGGTATTAGTTTTGCTGTTTCATTAAGCCCTTTTTTCATTTCAACCCACTGGTTTCCTCTCCCTTTCCTGATGCCCTTTCTTTGCTGGGGAGGGGTCATTGGGTGATGAAGCAACTGCTACAGTGTAGCCCCAGATACAGACTAAAAGTAGACAGATTATAATTTGGCAGGGAACATGTAGGTGACTGACAGTACAAAGCAGTGCCATAAAGCACTAATATATGACTGTATAGTGGATCCCCAGGCACAATCTGTACTTCATCTGAAATCCCCGCTTCCCAAAGAGGAAGAAATCAGTTTTTGATAACAGTGAGAGAGATCATCATCAAGATGACATCAAGAGATCTGCTAGAGTGCAAGAACAGGGGAAAGGTGGTGGAGGCTAGATTTGGGATCTTTTCCTGAAGAGGTGGTGTGTGAGGATGGAAAAGATAAATTCACTCTATTCCCTACATGTGAAAATGGCCCAGCACTGAGATATGGACTCCCACCATCAGGGAGTGTATCTGCAGCCTACTGTGGTGGTCCCTGAGCAACATTCATTCAGGAAGCCCTGTGTGAGGATCTACCACAACAAGTTTCAGGTAGCCACCTTATCTAGAGAAGTGAACTGGAGGGATCTGGAGGGTATCCTCATAACAGAACTGTAACATAGCATCCTGCAGAAAGACAAAGCTAGGGCTTGCTTTTTTATGGCAATGAATTATTTTATTTTGGGTTCCATCAAACCAGTCTTTCTGATTGTCATGGAAAATGTCCTGGGACAGGTCCATTGGTGCTACTTTAGGGTCAACACTTCTCACCATCTGCCATGGTTTAGCCTTAGTCTACCATCAGGTGAGTTGTGTAAAGGGCCCTAAGGCAACCTGGGCACCATCTATAGAAGTAATTAACTACTTCCACTGTCCCTGAGACCAGCTGGGCACAGCCATATTATTAAACACCCTTGTCCACCAAAATAGGGTAGTCACACATGAACTGCTGATTAGAAATGTTCTCTGGCTTGTGATAACTGTGACCATATCTAGAAATAGTTTGGGAGAGTGCTTGCTGGTGTGGGCCAGAAGCCATGTTGGAGATGTAATGATGTAGGTGCCAGGATCTTTGGATCTGGTGGATTCACTGATATATTTGTGCTTTTGTAGCCCTTGCAGCGCTGCCTGGTGTGCACCACCATGAGTTTCCCTCTAGGAGGGCAAGGCTGGCCTCTGCTACCCCCACACCTGGCTCCACCGTGTCCCCAGTACCACTGTGGGGTCCAATCCATGATAGCTGGCCTGCTGGTGTTTCAATGACCATGAAAAGGGGCTCCACACCCTGAACAAGGGCCGTACATCTCACCTGCACTAGAGGATGATCTATGACTCCTACTCAGGTGTTTCCAGCTGAACATCATATCCAACAAAACCTGCCTGCTTAACAATGAGGTGTGAGGCAATCTCATACATGGGCTCTTTTCACAGCAAAACCAGGAAGTCTGCTATGCTGGTTTCACTCATACCTGATGCAGTTTTATACTCTGAAAGCAGATATCCAAGCTCAATTGATCAATCTTCCACCCTCCCACCAGTCCAATCAGCCAAACTCCTTTTTCTTTTTTTAAACAGGTTCTCACAACAAAGGCACACAAACCAAATGCCACATAGGTGGAGAGAAACCAAGCAGTATTGGTGGTATTTCTATTTAAAGAGAAAAAAAGTATCTATGTGATACCTTGGTCTTGTCACTGTCCTCCAACACAGCCTACTTTTCTTTCCCTGGTTGTCTTCTCCTGCCACTCTTCTCCTCACCTCTGAAATAGCGTGTGAGAAGGCCAAGGGGTATGTGGAATGTGAGTGGGTGTGCAGGGAGGGTAGGGCATAATCTATGTAAAAGGCCAACAGCTGACTACCTGAATTGGTGAATAGAGTTAGAAACATTGTTCAGAGCATTCAGGGCTCATTTATCTGTCTTTGGTTTCAATGAATGCAAAATTCCCAGACACCTAAGATGGCACTTTATCTATAAGGGACATAGAGATCATCTTGCATGGGATTTGGGCACAGAAGAGACAGCAGGTAGGACAGGCTTGATGTGAGATGTGAATTTTATTTTTAGCCAAATCCATAACCACTTGTGTGCATAAAGTTTGGGTCATTCTGCCAGAATAAGAAATTAAAAATGCCCCATTTGGTCTGTGGAAAAGTCCATCTAATGCCATCAGTGGCAGTGGATGAAGCTAGTCAGGGAGAGCATATGAACCTCACCAACCTTTGCTGCCTGTCCCCCTGGGACCTCTTCAACAGCCACAACAGTTAGATAAAAGATGCTAGAGGTTAGCGATGCCAGAGGACCTTCAGGATCATACTTGGCAGACCACCACTGCTAGATCAGGGCATTTGCTCACTTACTGATATTCACCTAGTTTTCAAACACCTCTGCAGAATGATTACCTTGAGGTGTCCTCTCATATAAAAAACAGTTAGGAAGCTAATACCCAGAGCTTGCCTATCCTAGGTTAGAGGCAGGTGGCATTTTGCTTGCCTGTTTATTGTCATGAGTTAAGGGAGTGCAGGAATGATGGAAAGTGAAATGCAATCAATCATTTATTATCACCACTGATGCTTCAGGTAGTTATTTGAAATTGTTCATGATATTGAAGCTATAGCTGGTCAGAAATTATTTGACAAACTATTTTTACCAGGATTTTAACTGTTCCAATTTTTTTCTGAACAAGAAGGCTTCCTCAGGACCAAGATTCGAACTTGAGGCAACCACATCTTTTTCAATATCACAGAATCACAGAATGTCAGAATATGTCTCTAAGTCTTTTTGTATATCTTGTCCTTACCTCTACTTTTCTTCAGTAGGGGTTTTATTGCTGAATTTTGGCATGAGGAAAACCTATATTAAGGGAAGTCTACTGTTAGTTTTTAGTCTGGGACTAAGATGAACTTTGGTAGTCGCCAGAAGCCACAACAGGGACATACATTTGAATATTAGGTCAGTTCTGAATGACACTTGAGTTAGGAACATAAGCATATGCCTGTATGCCAAAGTACTCTCAGAGAAAAAGATGTGCAGAATGGTTATTTTCAATTAATTAATTAATAATTAATTTTATTAATTATTTTAAGCTAATTGATAGTTAATAAATGTCTAAAATGAATTTTCCAAAAATAGCAGAACAGCAACATAGGTTCTATTTTTTTTAAATAGATAAAATGTATTTATGAATTAATGAAAACAATATTAAAAAAAACCAAACATGCAAATATTATACAATTAAATAGTAATTTCTATTCACGAATTTACTGTTCCTATGCACTGTTTAAGTCTGGAACATTTCACCTTCAATGAATATTACTATTCATACGTGATTTTCTGGAACAGTTCCAAATTCAATGAAAAGACCAACTTCTTCTAGATTCCCACCTCATTTATACAAGGCTGGCTGGAAAAAGTAAACTGAATGAGTTTGGCCTCATTTTTCTAATCCTTAATTATGCAGCAATTCACATTTACATATTAGTTCAAGAAGGCTTTTTCAGTAGTAGCCTGTGAAGGAAGGAAGAACTGCTCTGAGCATTTTCACTCTGCCAATTTCCTTACAAAAATAATAAAAAAAAATAGTGCTCAGAAAATTCCTGCAATTTTCATCCAGGTGTCATGAACTCAGATAACCCTTTGGAATATAAAAATATAAATTTGTAAGCACTAACTTATTAACTTATTATCTATCCTCTCATTGTTCTTTCCCCAGAAGTTAGAATATGAGAGCATTATTTTTAATGTTTTCTGAAAAACAGAAAGGCATGTGTGAGAAAGTTGAGCATGAGGAGTTAGGATTTTCAGTTCTAAGAAATGAACAGGTTGCTTGTGAATCTTCTTAATTTTTAATATTTTTTTTTTTTTTAAATTAAAAAAATGGTAACATCAAAGAATAGGAGAAGTTACAATGATGACACTTGAAAACAGACAAGATGAACCACTGAGCTTGAAGGGTAGATGTCAGTGGTACAAATTCCAAGTGGTGGGTGGGTACTGGTAGTGCTCCTCAGGGAATGATCTGTGGCCAATTAATGTTTAAGTGCATGCTCAGTAGGTTAATTCGCAAACAAAATCCAGATGAATGGAACTGGCAGTAAACTGGAGGACAGGGCTGCAACTCAGAGGAATCTCATCAAGCTTCAGAAATGGGCTAACAAGAACCTCCTGAAGATCAATGAAGGGAAATGCAAAATCCTGCCCCTGGGGAGGAATAACCATAAGCACCAGTACAGGCCTGGGGCCAACCAGCTGGAAAGCAGCTTGACAGAAAAGAACCTGGGAGTCCTGGTGGACAACCAGTTGACCATGAGTCAGCAGTGTGCCCTTTCAGTGCTGAATATCAACAGCATATCAGGCTTCAGGAGGGAAATCAATGGCTGCCAGCTGAAGCAGGGTAACCTTTCCCTCTGGTCAGCACTGCTGAGATACATCTGGAGTGCAGAGACCAGGTCTAGGCTCCCCTGTCCAAGAGAGACCTGGACATACTCAAAGTAGTTCAGTGGAGGACCATCCACAAGTTGAGAAACTGGGCCACATGATGCATGAGGAGACAGAAAAGTTGGCTTGTTTGAATTGTAAAAAACATTTTGAGATTTCATTGCAGTCTTCTACAGACTGCATGGGAGGTATAGAGAAGTCAGAGCCAGGCAGCCCTTGAAGGTGCAAGCAAAAGGACAAGAACCAGTAGATGCAAGTAGAAGCAAGTAAAATTTGACTATATATTAAGAAAAAATTGTTCAAAATGAAGGTGGCCAAACACTGTAACAGGCTGCCTAAAGAGATGTGGTGCATCTCCATCTCTGCAGACATTAGGAACTCAACTGGACACGGCTCTGAGCAAGTTACTGTAATTTTGAAGTTGTCCCTGCTTTAGGGAGCTTTTGGGCCAGATAACCTCCAGAAGTCCCTTTCAGTCTATTCTATATAATCAGTCTGTTCTTTGATTACTTTACCTTGTTAATCTTAATGACTATGTCTTTACAAAAAATCAAATTACATTACATATAATAGTTTTACTAGCTGTTAATATTTACGAGACAGGAAAAGAAGATAAAGTTAAGAAGAAGAATTATACAGAATATGTCCTTAATGAGTACAGAATTTTGTACTATACATGATAAAGAAAGTGGGGTACTAGGCTTTTATGAAACAGTATCAGGTGTTAGACTTGTGTATTTGTGAAGATGCCTTGTCAAAAAGTTAAGCAGAAGGGCTGTGTTTGCTCCTATGGGCTGAATTCAGTCTGTAATTGGGTGCATGCTCTACAGGCTTTTTGCAGATGACGTACTGCCATAATATCAAAATACAGTTCTTGCTTACCTTTAATCTAGATGTAATCACACAATATGCCCCAAACATTGTAAATCTCATTTGTGAATTGAACCTCTTCTGGTTTTTCCATGGTTGTTATGATACTTCATATGCTTTACAGTTACCCTTTACATAATGGGGGACCTTCCTCAAATGCTGATATAATTACTATTAGGACCATAAACAATTTCTAAATAAAAGTCAAAGGTCTCATTTTCCTAAGCAGTTGCTAGAAGAGAATATTTTAATCTTTGAAACATATTTTCCAATTTCCTGGGTCTGTAGTTTTCATGAAGTATGTAAATGTTAAACAAGTACAAATTAATTCTCCAATGGTCTGACTTAGCAGAGAGTAAATCTGTTAAAGCTCATGCAAAAGGACAGACCACTGGTCTTCATGAAAACTATCAACATTAATTAAAGTATGTCCTCATTTTATATGGTGTTTGTTTTCAGTTGTCTGGAAGAAATAAGCAAAGTCCTTTTGCCTTTGCCTTTGCCTTTGCCTTTGCCTTTGCCTTTGCCTTTGCCTTTGCCTTTGCCTTTGCCTTTGCCTTTGC
>WTSP01000781.1:4944-16581 GCA_025331215.1 Actenoides lindsayi | reverse complement strand
GAAAAGTAAAATCACTGAACAGAATTAGTTCTGTTCTCACTCAAACCACGATATCTGCCTCTGTTTAAATCTCTTGGTCAACTTCAACCAGACCTAGCAGAGGTGTACAGATTTTAAACATACTAGTGTCTTGAAAATAAGTCACCAACTAAAGGGAAAATCTTTATTAATGTTTCTACTGAATGAATAGATACAGAGTGTGCTCACTATACCTGTAGTGCATACAGAAGCTTCAAAGAAGAGATAGGGCTAAGCACTGATAAGGAAGATTTCCACTGGAAGTTGTATCTATTAGAAACAAAGTAAGTTAGAAATAAATCCACATAAGACCAAGCACTGCTAAGCCTGAAAAGAAACCTGATTAAAGGTTTTTTATCTAATAATTTCATGTGGTCACTGGAGTTTTTTAATGTCATTGTAAAAATTCTCGATAGTTTTTTTCATTTTTGCCAAATGAAATCAATAAGAGTACTGCATAACCTTTCTTTTTCTTTCTTACCCTTACAAAATCCAGTGTCAGTACCCTAAATGGATGTGCTTGCTTCTGTGATAATATTGATCATGGTGATGATATACACACAGACAGTGCTCAGCTTTACTCTGAGTTCTCACAGAGACTTCCCTCACAAAAGAAGTTACTAGTCACAGTTAGGGGGAAAAGTGATCTTAGAATTTACAAGAAGATAAAATATGGTAAAGACAAACATGAGAAAATAGGGGACACAGCAACAACATTTTTATTTCCATGAGGAAAGTAATTCCTAAGAAGACAGAGTATTTTCGCCATGTACTAATGCATTTAGTGTTAGAGATGTGTGGTTATGATACATGTCAATCCTTTCAAGTAACAGATAATAAGAAAATGCAGGAGCTGGCTGTACTTTCTGTACTGACCACCTAAGCCATTTTTGTATTGTTGATGCTGAGAAGCCAAGAACCACTCATAAAGAACAGATGGTAGAGCCATTGTACAAAATACAACTTTTATATTAAAAAAGAAACCCAAATATGTAACTCAAATTCTAATTTAAGGTATGAGTGAATGAAGCTCCTAAAGAATCTTCTCACCTGATAATCAAGTGAAATAAATTGAAAAAAAGTACTTGTAATTTTTAAAGGAGTTGTAGAAGGCAGAGAGGAGTTACTGGCCTCTGCCCCTCACAGTGGTTACTGAAAGGCTGTTGGTGAGATGTCACTCTCAACCTTGGCAGCCCTTGCTTCTGTACAAAAAGTATGAAACAAAATAACACAATATTTGTATACATCTTGTTTCCGAGAACAGATCAAAAACACTTTTCAGAGGATAATATAAATGACAAAGAACCTCTAAAAAGTAAAAATTAAAGCAGAAATGGAACAAGAACCACAATATGATGTAAAAATAAAACACAAAATTGAACCATGGAAGTAATCGAACATTTAATTAATGTTTTTAAAGGAAGAAAAAAATGAGCAACTGTCTTAGTCTCAGTAACAGCATTCATGCATGAACTTAAACATTTCTGGTGAATGCGCTATAAAACCAAAGGAAACCATCTTGAATTCTGGCAGCCAACAGCATTTTTCCTATGCAACAATCAGACTATCGGCAGATGAATGGAGAACAGTTCCTCTACACATTACTGATGAAATCAGCCCAAATAAGGGAAACACAAGTCTTCCAAATTTTGTCAGGAAAGAACAGACATTTTAAAATATTTTCAGTTAAAATGCAGGTATTGGAAATTAAGATAAATGCAAATTTAAAATGTATTATTTGTCTTCTATATTTTAGGGACTTCAGTTCATCTTCAAACTTGGGCAAGAATGCACTTCTGCCAATTTTTAAAGGAGAGAGACTGAATATTGTACAAGAGGAAAGCAATAGTTTAAAATCAGCTATTGCATGAACTGGTAGATACTTTATAACAGGAGATATGAAGACAGTGAAAGAACAGATTAAGAACAAGGTGATGGTGAGTGATGGGTCAGTGACATTTATCCAGAAAGAGGGAAATGCAAGTAAATTCCAGTGAGGGCAACCCAAAAATTCATGGTACCCTTTAAGTTGCAAAGGAAGCTCATGCAATACATGAATGAAACAGAGACTTGCAGTCAGTATATCTCCAAAAGTAAGAGGAAGTGGAAGCTTCAAGGAAAATATGTGGATCCTTTCATTTCCACTTGCTTAGGCTCAGATGGATATTTGTGCAATAAAGAATTCATGCTAAAGGTCCTTAAAAGAAGTATCTGTTGGTTTTGATGGCAGCATACACTGCTGGATGTGAAATTAAGCTACTACTTTATGACAACTTGTTAACACCTCTAATGACTTTTTACTTTTACTAAGGGTTTCCAACAATTGCTATCTAAATAACGTGGGGTTTTTTTGTTTGTTTTTTTTTTTTTTTTTAGTAAAGGTATTGAAAAATTGGTATTTTGAAGCCTAGTTTTGGAAAACATCCCATCAGAAATACAGTGCACATTAAGTGTGCAGAGCTACTTCTTGTACCATCTGGAAAATTGCACATCATACCTTTGCAGGGAATTTCAGACTGTTGACATTCAAGACTGATTATTTCATAAGGAATGTTTACTTAGTAGAAAAAAACTCATAGCAAGCTAGTACAAGCAAAGCAGCTGAACCTTCTGTCATAAGGGATACTATATCAGGCTCTGATTATTAAGTAAACTCTCTTAACCTCTGTGACAGAACTAATGTAGCACTCAAAATCATACCTTTATCTTAATGGCTTTTGTAACCTTAAACACAGAACAGTGTTCTGCTTTAAAATTCACTTGGTGTAGTGTAAAGAAGGACTTTGCTTGTTTAAGGCAAGAAGGATGTTTTATATTCATAGCTATAGTTTTAACATCCTCTAAAACATAAATGTTTCTGTCTGCAATGGGAAAACAAAGGGCTACATTTTTGCCAATAGGTAGGTATCAGTTATTTTAATAGTAGCACATTGGTTTACTGCATCTGAGGATGTGACTCACAGCTTGCATTTGTTTACATAAATATAGTAAAATATACAAAGAAAACTCAGTTAAAACTATGAGTAAGAAGATAAATAAATACATAAAATTTGTCAAGCAAACATGACAAGCAATGTGTTCCTGTGAGATTAGACAAGTGGTCAAAGTAAGGAACTGTGTAAAATAAAAATTAGTGTGAAACATAATCTGCAAAGTTATCTCATAAGAACACATACCTTAAAATGGTTCACTGTCAACACAAAATGTGTTTCACAATGAGAAATAACAAAATATTGGTGTTTTTAAAGAGAATTATAATATCTTTTTATAAATTGTATTATTATTTCCTTAGGAATTAACTTCAATTTTTTATTTTTTTTTTAAGTAAAACCAACTAAATCAGACAGAACAAGGGAATCAGCTCTCCAAAGCAGATCACCCCATGGCTGAGTGCCAGATGTACCAACTTGTCCCAGTTTAAATGGGGCTGCAATTTTCATTTTTTAAAAAAAATGTTACATCTTGTGTACACCAAGCCCTAAGAGATTAGCTATTGAAAAGACTTGACCTTCTTGCCTTGTGAGAAGTCATGCACTGATCATGCAGTGATTGCCCCCTCTGTAGGAAGACTACCTCTATCATGTGTGGCACACATAACCGGCATCCTTGCATCTTGTTTTTTGTGATGTCAGGATGTGTAATTGGGAAGGACAGATGGGATTTCTGCTACAAGCTTGGCAGAATCCCTCTCCTTGGTTCAGCACTGGTGGCCATGCTTTCTGGGTGCAGGTGAGTGGTGAACTGCAGCCTTGGCTGCCCTGGTGCATTTGGCACATGGATTCACAGGATGGAAGATAACATGGTAGTGTGCTGTATGCTGGGGAGCTCGTGGTAGGAAGTACAGTGTACAAAATCAGACAATCTAATTTCCTTCTCTGGTCAGGTTCAGTGAAGCCAGACCACAAGCATCTTTCAGTCTTCAGAGTGACGCATTTTTTCCCTTCTGCAAGAGTTATTCCTCCTACAGAATTTCTGTTCTGTAAAACTGTAGACACAACTCTTTACTTCTTTTGGGGTCAGGCGTTTCATGACAAAATAAAACTTAAGTGTGAAGACTGCAGTGAAACCACCATAATTGGCTTTGTTGAGAGCTTGGTCTAATTCACAACATGGAAAAGCAATAATTTTAAAAATCATTTATTTTTGATTGAAGTGTTGTTTTGAATGGAAAACCAAAATATATCAGCTACTTATTCTTGATCAAATGTGTTAGTATATCATTGCCAATAAAGAAAATAACACTCGAACATCTGGGAAATTAAAAGGGCAGAACTGAAGGGACAGTTCCACACTATTGGTTCCTGGTGGTGATGCCGGCACAATTTGTCCTGTCCTTCCTCTGGTAACTGCAGACATCGTTAGCTGTCTGTGTCTCCTTCCTCTGGGGACACATGGTGATGTAGAACAGAGGACCTTGTTACAATAATTCTAAAAACACCAGTTATTTTTGACCTGGATAATTCTCACAAGATTATTCTGTGCCTTCATAAATGATAGTACTGGCATAGATGAGGAGATGGCCCCAGGATAGGAAAGAATGGCTTGGGACAGAGTATAGATCTCTCAATACTGGCAACCTGGCCAAAGTATGTGGAAATGCAGTTTCAGTGGAAAGACCATACACTAGCAAAAACCAGTTTCATTAGAATTTAAGAATACATAATTTGACTGATAAAATACTAGTGACATTTTTTTTTCAGGCTTGCAAAAAATAGATTCATATTAAAGTACAACTCTGCACTTTAAGTGAAATTTACAACATTGGGGGAACAATTGCTGAACACTAGTCTCTTGGTTGCTGTATGAATATTTTTTAAATAAATGGAAACTGGTCAATCTTTGTGTTACAAAAGTAGAGGTACTCAGGCTGGTTCTTTAAATGATATCTCTTCAAAGCCAATAAATCTTGGTCTCATTACTTAAAAGGTGATTTAGCTTAGACAGTTGCCAACTTTGACTGAGGATAGGTAAAGACCTAAAAAGTTTAAAGTATTTGAGCTCTATTTTGAGGAGTAGGTGAAATAAACTCTCTCTCTTCCATCTCTTCATATTGAAGGAGAAAAATATCATGGCACAGTCTAGAAGAATATGTATGGATCAAGAGTGGGAGAAGCATATAAAAAACATTGGAAGACAAGACAGATTCAACTGATCAAAGAAATCTGATGTCTCCACATGTTACTGAGCACAAATCTGAACTGGCACAAGCCTGCTTTTGAGGACGTTTCTAAAGTTTAATAATCAGCACGCATATCAGGATCTAACAATTCTTTTAGCAATCCACATAGTGCACCACAACTACTTTTCCATCAAGCTCTGTGAAATAGGTTTTTATATTTAACAGAAAGTAGTAAGAATGATTGGCAGAATATGACAATCATTAAAAAAGCAAATGGAAAGAAAAATAACTCACATTAATTTCCATTCATTTCAAAGAAATCCAAGACTATAGCTGGAAATGACAATCCCTTTCTCAAGTGCTGCATGTATCTTGTTTAATAAACATGTAAGGAGCCAGCCAACAGGAAGTTTAGCTTGCCACTGCAGACTAATAAAATGCTTTGAACTACAGGCAATATGCACACCCAAATAGCATACTGCAATACTCACAATATTTGAGCTGTTCCACAATGCAAAAGCCAATTATTCTTGGCAAGCATCCTCATCATGCCTTCCACCTCCCCATCATTCACATATGGAGTACTACCACATTAAAGGAACCTAGCCATAAATTCTATATATCCTTACACATGAAGATCAAGTGGAAAAAATACTCAACCTTTTGGAGCAAGTAGGATTTCGATTTGAGTAGCATTCATCTACTCAGAGGTATTACCGGTATAGCTCTTTGTAAAAAGAATAGTTAAAAATTCAGTTTAGTTAATTTTATGATGCTTATCAGTCTAATAATGACTTCTTGTTATACTATAGAGTAATAAAGTGAGGCAATAGCAAGTATGAATTACATTAAATGAAAAAATCAAATATCTATTTTTTTATGGACTTTTCTTGTACATTTCTATAGAAGCTTGGTCACTAGTTAGTATTAGCTAGATGAATTACACATACTATAAAATTTCACATGAAATTCACAACTGAAGTTGAAGTCTCTAGTGCTACTTCCTGCACAACATTGCAGTAAGAAACAGTACATGGCCTAGAACATCCATATTTTGACAGACAGAGAAGCACGGACAGCCAAAATGAGTTGCCCAAGTCTACACTACATACCTTGTTTGTCCCAACTGTGACATGAAGGCAGGTGTCTGAAATGCAGTCCAGGATTCTACCTAGGAATCACACTGCCCCAGAAGTGATTAAAAATGGTTCACAGGTATACTGATACTTTCAAAATCTTCTATTTTCCTTCATAAAACAAGAATCATTTTGGGCCACATTTTGACTTACAGCTCCAGTTACACAAGAATCATTTTGGCGTAAAATTTGACTTGTGGTTTAATTTAACACGGTGATGACAATAGGCTCTCAGAGAAAATAAAGATGTATGTAACTCAAGTGTTCCATAACACCACCACCAAGGGCTATGATATTTGAATGACAGTCTTCAGTGTACCCAAAAAAGAAAAATGTTATGCTTGGGAAGGGAGCAAGTGTTCCATTTATATCTGCCACAATAAATAAGAATATAAGAGCTTTCCAGTTGAGGCAGCTAGGGAATCAAATTAAAGAATCAAGATCTGCTTGCTTATCATAAGAAAAACTTTGCTGTTAGCCAAATGGTTAAGTGGAAGACAGAATTCCCGAGGGAAGAAAATTTGAGAAGAAAGGTAATCTCTATTGCATTCAAAAGGAATATGATATACATGTTGAGCTGCCTGTGTGCTAACAAAGGCCACAACTTGGTGATATAAATATAATTAGTGGCTTACAATAGAGTCATTGGCCAGCAGTCCTGCGTCAGGCCTGAAAGAATGGAAAGTTTGGGCAAAGAAAAGAAACACATGGGTGCCACACAGATAATTTTACAGGAGATTGTTCATTTAGCTCTGGCAGAAAATAAAACTTATCACTAGGAAAGCAAGGACATCAAGATGATAAGCTTTTAATCAATACAACTAACACAATAAAAGCTCTGGACTGTGTGGCCAAATGTAACACAGCAGGTAGATGCTGAAAGAAAAGCATTTAAAGGAAGCCCACTCTCTGTTGTTCCATAGAGAAATTCAAAGTGCAAAAAAAGATAGTAAATATTTTCAGTTTTGAAATATTTTCTCAGTTTTGTAATATGTCACCTAAATTCTAAATTATCATTTCATGAGAAACTGATTAAATTTATTTCAGCAAAATTCCTAATATTTGCTAACACCTGTTTTTATATTTAAATATAAAACTGTACTTCTGTAATATATCACTTAAAGAGGCATTGAGTGTTATATAGGTAAGAGCACATTGAACTCAACAGTGAAGCATAAAATCAAACTCCAGGTGTTCCTTGGAACCAGGGACTGTACTTCCTTAGATCCTCACATTTGGGAATATCCTGAAAAAAGACCATGGTTAATCTTCCCAGACTCTTAAATTCACTCATAGTTTCTCTCTTGCTTTAATACAGGTGAGAGCAGTTTTAGTTTATTCATGATTTGAAATAATTCAGATTACTTCCATTTACTATTTTAGATGATAAATAATTCAGCTAGTATCTTCAACAGTAGCTTCCTTTTAGCATTAAACTGAAATGACAGCTCTAATTGATGCAAAATTCAGCACCAAGTTTAGAATTCTCTTACTATATTTTATTCTTGCTTTTTACACAGTCCATTAGTTTATACTCCCTACACATAAATTACAAAAGATTTCACTGCACTACCTAGTTTACAAATCCCCATTGAGAAGCACTGCACCATCTGCACAGATTAGCATTTTTTTTATCATTATAAATACTACAGTGTAATGACACTTGGTTAAAGTGTCTAATAAGCATAAGCATAAACATTCAGAAACACTCACCCAGATTCACCCCATCTGCAGAAGCAAAGTGTGTGAAGCCAGCCAGTTGTGGGATGTCGGAGAAGAATCAAACCCTTGCCACATGCTGTCACTTAAACATCTGTTGTTAGTTTATCACTGTGCACCTGCACACATAAATTCGGAGGCTGCCCTGTCATGTCTAACTCAGTGTATAAGCTTCCTTTGAATAAACACATAACTACAAACCTCCATAAACATCCATGAGTAGTGTATTCTGAGTTTAACAATTTCTCCTTTACCTCAATTATAAATATGCTGAAAGGTAGTTGTAGGCAGGTGGGGGCTGGACTCTTTTCCCAGGCATCCAGTGACAGGATGAGAGGACAAGGCCTGAAGCTGCACCAGGGAAAGTTTAGGTTAGATATTAGGTAGCACTTCCTTATGGAAAAGGTCATTAAACATTGGAATGGAATGCCCAGGGAGGTGGTGGAGTTGCCATCCCTCATGGTGGTTAAGGGCACTGTCTGCAAAGGATATGTATATACATATATATATATATATACGTAGCATACATCTGTGTTGAGTTAAAGAGCAGCTCTAAGACGTTTCTAAGTTTAAAGTCTGGATCTTACCCAAAGACATCCCTAAGTGGGGGAAGCGAGGTTCAGCCCGTCGACTGATCCCAGGAGTCAGAGATGATGTCCGCTCTGACTTGTCCACAATGGTGTCTTCCCCAACATCCCTCTTTACCTAAACCATTTTTAGAATAATTTTTACCTTCAAGGTGGAGCTTGAGTGACTCTCGTCATAAATACCTTGATTATGATTGGTGTAAATTTCTCTCGCTTTGCTTTTAAAGATACAGCCAAAGAAAATTCACTGCATAAATCAGTGAGGGGTGGTTGCACCTTGGTGGCGGGCAGCCTCCGGGCTGGAGGTGTGTTTTGGTATTATAATAACATTATAATGAGCAAAGTTCACAAAAAGGACAGTACTTTGTCAAAAACTGACAGACTGTTGGCACGGGGTCGCAAACCGGCAGCTTATCAGCTCTGCAGTAACCTCATGTTCCCATCTCTGTTGCAACTTCACAGGGCCTGGCCGTGAAATCTTCACTCCACTCCATCCCCCGTGTTGCTTGCAAGCTGTGTTGGCTAGGGAACTGCTGTGAAATGGATTCCTGGCATACCAGTTGCGCGCTACCCCTGAAAGTTTCTCTGCTGTTATGCCTTTCCTTATGTATGAACGATGCTGCAGCCTTACTACAATTTAAAGTCACCTCCAGTCATTATTCCACGTATTCCACCCCGTGACTATAGTCACTCAAGCTTCACTTCATCAATGAAATTAGGAGTATCACACACACTCTTGTGGTGTGTGTTGTCAAGCACATATGCGTCTTACGGGGTTCCCCCATCCAATGTGACAAGCGTTTCATCAGAATCCAAAGCCTCATATACCAGGCAATTGTTAAAACGAAACACAATACAGCGAGTGTTAGTAAAACAACAACAGGATGAAGCATCTTGTTGAAGGTTCCTGTAGCAGTTGGTAACCATCCGAAAAGAGTGTCCCACCATTCATGGCCTCCGTCTCTTTTGACTCTCTCCAGCACTCGATGTATTTCTTCCACGTTGGGATGGATGATAATTAAGAGTCCTAGGTCCATTTTCTTGGGCCTGTCTTAGCAACCACTTCAGGTCTTCATGTCGTAGGAGTTTCTTCACCAATGTGAGATTCATTCCAATAGGGACAAGTGGTAGGTTATAAATCAACGTATGATTGAACTGCAACAACTGATAAGATGTTACAGGAGCTGAATAATTAAAATCACATCCTACAATTTTCGTGAAGTTACAAACACAAACATTTGAGTGATTATTTGTATTTACAACAATGTCGTCAGCAAGTACAAAGTTACAAAAAGTTCTCATGCAAACACATCCTTTCCCTACATATACAAGCATAGTGTCTTGGGCCTCATCAGGGTATATCTCAAAATGACAAACACTTTGTTCAGTGTCGAGACAGACGTCTTGTGCCTTAATGGTATTACTTTCACAAATGAAACCTTGTTGTTTTCGTTAATGCAGGCATCGACATCAATCGTTTGCCACTTGTTTCCGTTTTGCTGGGCCCATACTCTATGCTCTATTGGATAGAGTATGTTCCTCTGGTGATTGAATCCCAACGCAATGATCGGGTATATGGTATATGCCAAAGCATTGCGTATGGTTAAGACAAAAGCAATGGCTTTACTCTCAGTGGGATAATAAGTGAAGTTAACCAGATGCCACCAGGATTGAAATTTTCTCTCAAAATCAATTGCATTGTCCAACACCACTTTCCGAATCTCAGTGGGCAAGGTACCTTCTTCACCTTCCCATATAATTGTGGCTGCTGTTGACTGCATCCATAATTGAGTTTGAATGCAACCAAGAGCCAAAGAGACATTGTTCTGGGTCGCCTCAAGTACATCATCCCCCGTCATCATTCCACACAAGGGAACCAAGGGGATTATGATTACAAAGTGTGAATAAGCTAAAGTTTCAAACATACTCAGATTTTGGTTAGAAATGCTGAAGTACAGGAAGGAAAAGTTCTACATACCATCAAGCCACCAAAAAACACACTTGAAATGACAAGTTAAAGACCTATCACATGGAGATTAAATATGTCACATGACTTAAGAAAAGCTGCAAGAAATGCAATCACACACTTAATTAGAATAAGCAAGAATTTCTTCCTCCCCAAAACCCACTACGGCTCATGATAAAAACTAAGAAACTAGTTTGCTCAAAGGCAAACAAAAAAATCTGTACCTGTCAAATGTTAATTGTTCCTTCAGCTCTCTTTTAATCCATCATTGAATATTCAAATTACTCTCTAACCTTCTATCAGAACTTCCACCAGCTAATTCCCAATAACAGGTTTCCATTTAAGACACCCACATTTTGCCTCAAGAAGAAATAAAGAAAACAGACCCTAAAAAACTATGAGAGTAGCATAACCATTTACTCAGATTTCTGAATTTAACAATTATGCAATGATTTAATTGAAAAAAAATTTCCACAATACTTCTGGCAGCATTCTTAGAGGACAGCCTCTACTAAATCTATTCCCAGAAAAGTTGCTCTACAAAGACTTGGTTGATTTCAGCCATTTTTTCCAGATCCCATCAATTGATTAAGCCAGTTTTGCACTGCCCTCCAGAAAGGCAGTCCTCTCCACTGTCCCAGTCAGGTCCAACCAGATCTGATCAAGTCATAGGAAATATTTGGGAGATCTGGCCAACAAAAGGCCTCTACCCAGCCACGTAAAGGTCTCAGCCAACACAGCTTTCCAGGAGCTGTCTTACATGCACAGCGTTATGTTGTGCAGACAAAGAAAGGTAAAGACACCCAAGCCCCCTAAACAAAGAGCAGACAAATAAAGACAGACAAACATAAAAATATTTGCAACAACCTGAAAGACTTTATTCAGCACCAAGGAAAAAAAAAAATCTCTGAAAGATTTAGTGCCTTATGTCTTCCTTAACAGAAGTCAATTTTCAAAGGAGATGCATCTCATTTTGAAAAAATGTTGAAATAAGGGATTTTGACTTTTTCACCTGTTTTCCTCCCCTTTCATTTTGGCTGAAGCTAGTCACAAAATTCAATCTGTAACTGTGAACACTTTCAGGCCTCTGTT
>WTSP01000771.1:0-20425 GCA_025331215.1 Actenoides lindsayi | reverse complement strand
CGGCGCGGACGGGCCCACGGCGGAAGCGGCCCCGGCCCCGGCCCCGGCCCCGGCATGGCGGCGTGAGGCGCCGGCACCGCGCCGTGAGTACGAGCGGCGGAGAGGAGCGGGAGGGGGGTGCCGCGGGGCCCAGCCTGGCTCCAGGCCGGCGGAGCGGGGGGAGGAGCCCGGTCGAAGCGATCCGGTGCCCGCCCGGCCTCGGCGCGGCTGTCAGCGGGCAGGCGGGGGGGTCTGCCGGCGCTGAGGGGGGGTCACGCTCCTAACCCCGGGGACCGGTAAGAAGCTCTCGGGGGGGCTCCCAGCGCGGTGGCGGCGGGAGAGCCGCGCTCCCCCAGCCGAGCGTGCCCGGGTTATACAAGAGCCGGTTTCAGCCGAGATTAGCGCTCAGATTATTGCCAGCCTGGCAGGAAAACAGCGCCGCTGCCCGCTGCCCCCCGCACGGCTCCTCCTCCCCCCCGGACCGCTGCTCATTGCGCTCTCTGGCACCTTCCGAAACCGAAGCCCGGCCCGTTTCTGCCCAGAGCAGACAACTCCGACAAACCCCTTTTGCGGGCAGCGAACGCCACGCTGGGCAGTGCCGCTCTGCCCAGCCAGGCTCCCTCCCCGTGACCCCACCAACACTCAGCCGCTCACAGAGCGAGTTTATTGACTGATCCGTGGCACAGATGATAGTTACTACATCCCAAGCGTGCAAGGGCCAGAGAAGATGGAAAATGATGCTTTTAAATGCAGCCCCCGACACACCAAACTCTCTTATACTTCATTACCCCTGTAACGAAACAATTGATCCTGCCAATACTATCGTAGTGTAGTAACCTTTGCCTTTCCTTAACCTGTATCTCTTAACTCCCTGGAATCCCTTGCCAGTATTGCGTTGTTGCCTCTCTTTACCCGAGACACAGAAAACTGACCTTTATCAGGTTGTATTCTGACTTCTGAAGCCTCTTGGAGGCAAAAAAGGTAGAGAAGAGATGCAAATTAAAACTAAAAATAATTATGTTTCTCAGGGAAGTTGGAATGGGGCTGTAATTCATGTTTGGCAGTAAAAGCAGGGAGTAGAAATGAGGACCGCTGAGCATTAATGAGCACAGGTTAAAGTAGCCATACTTCAGCCGACAGCTGTCCGTGTTGACAAGCTGTTCCCACCACAGAGCTGGTGGACTTAAGGTTCTGCCCCTGTGATTTCGCGTGCAGGGAGATGGATGGTGCTTCTGCCTTCTGCTCACGGATGGAGATTTGCTCACACCCTGAAGTTCACCTCAGTCCAAACAGGGTGGGTTCTGCTCTGCCTCTGGACACGGGCTAATCAGTCCCCCAGGCAGTAATGAAGCTTAGAGAGCAGCTCAAGAGAGAGCACCTCTGCTTCTCATGGAATGAGCTGCTTTGGCTTATCTCTACCTTGAGAACGCTGCGTAGCCCAGAGGCTTGGTTAGTCAAGGATTTACTGCTCTTTTGGAAACTTTGCAGGGATATCGCACCGTTTCTGAGCCTACACCAAGTGTTCAAGGCATGGACTTATCACAGACTGGGGGGTAAGGCCTTTGCCAAAAATCGAAGACTCGCTTTTTCCAGCTGAGTCATACCAGCAGATAAAGCTTATTAAAAAAAAAACACATTAAAAATAGCAGCAAGAAAAAAAAAAACCAAACAAAAACAACCCTGAAGAATTTTAATCTCTGATATTGCAAATAGGTCTTGAAGTTTGTACAATTGCAGTTGGTTTTGTTTTGTTTTTGAGAGGGCTGGCGTCTAGGAAGCTGCTCTGCAGTTGCTTTCCTTAGCTGAACTCTTCAAGCTTGTCACTTGATAGCTCTTTCACCTCTGCTTTTTCCCTGATGCTTTGGATATTGTGTATTTTTTTAGCAGCTGTTTTGAGTGCTACGTGGTGTTTGAGAGTCAGTTTTGAGCACAAGCTGTGGCAGCATGAAGTGCTGCCCGCAGACACTGGTTCCAGTTCCAGGGCTGTGACAGGTTTCGATTTAAACAATTTCAAGCAAACTACAGCTGAGCCTCATCGGTCAGAAACTCGGTGCTAGTCCCCGAGATTTGCTCGTACGTGCACTGTGTAACTTGAGAGTTTTTTACCTAGACTTCTCATTCCCTCCCAAGCAGAAACTTTGGCTTCTGGGAGAGGGGGAGACGGGCACCACCCCTCCCAATGAAAAGGTTACTTGGTCTTTCAATGCAGACCTTTCATCTGCCAGCCTGGGTGGCTGTTTCTGGGGCATCTGCTGGGGAGGTTCCTTGCAGACAGGATTGACTTAAAAGGTAAACTCATTCGGACCTTACTAAGTGCTTAGTGAAAGCGGGCTGATTATTCTCCCCTGTCAGGGTAAATGGGCTGTTAAGGAATTAAGATGGCCGTGAGAAGGGTACAGGCTTGGTGTTGGCACACTGAGGTATAAAACCTGTGGTGCGGGAACACCTCTCGGCCTCTTAATTGCTGAAGTAGCTTGTAGAGTATCAAGGAGTAGCTTTGCTAGCTGCTCAGATGGATTTATTCTAAGATGCAGCTGATCCACTGCAAAGCACTGCAGACTTGTGCTCCTCACCTTTGACTTGTGCTAATTAACACTTGTTTCTGGCGGGAAAGGCGTGCCGCTGCCCTCGCGGGCAATCTGAAAGGCCTCCCCACAAACATAGGCCAGTGGGACCTGCTGGTTTCGAATGGTCTGGGGAGGGAAGGTGGCAGCAGGGCGGGCTCAGAACACCGTGGAAGCCGATTAGGAAGCTGTCGGCAGGCATCGGTGTTTGCTTGCTAAGGCGGGTCACAGGGAACCTCCCCAGAGCCGCCGAGGACCAGGAGAGCAGCGCTCGCTCCGGGCTGCCAAGGGCTCTGAGGCAGGTTCAAGTGGCTCCAAGAGCTGTGGAGGAGCGAGAGGAGGCAGTGGTGGAGTGGGGAAAAGGAGCTGTCTGGTAAACACGCATGGCTGCCAAGTCAGCTGACTCGAGCAGGAGCACGAGAGCAGTCTTGAGGATAGCAGGACACCAGGCTGGCTAGGGTGAGGGATGAGTCAGGCTGGGGAGAACAAGAGCAACTGGTTGAGGAATAGCAGGATGCAGTTGTGAAACAGGGGGCTGGTAGAAGTACTCTTGGGTGACAGGTTCTTGTTTGCTCTGGGACGGTGTAATCTTTAGCTTGGATCATGAGGAGGGGACAGAGGCAACAAGGTAGGAATCTCTCATTTGCAAGTTTCACCCTGTTTGAGCATGGAGGCAAAAGTGAGTATTGTTAGGGCTCCAAGG
Organism: Actenoides lindsayi; assembly: GCA_025331215.1. Classification (NCBI taxonomy): domain Eukaryota; kingdom Metazoa; phylum Chordata; class Aves; order Coraciiformes; family Alcedinidae; genus Actenoides; species Actenoides lindsayi. Next base: position 17,179 of record WTSP01000771.1, on the reverse strand, counting down.
AGGAACTGCCTCTCGTGGGCACCAAGGGGAGGGACAGTTCCCTGCTCAGTAAAAGGCTGGTAGCAGGAGATGCTGCTTCTCTTTGATCAGTAGCCTGGAAATAGACCTCGGTCCCACTGCCAGCTGAATAAAGGACTCCCCAGGGTAGCTAGGAAGAGTATGTACCTGGCTAGGGGAAAGTCCCTCAAGGAAGACAGCTGCAGAAGTCTCAGGTAGTGGGTACCTTACCTAGGATCAGCTGTGGGATACAGCAGACAAAGGGGGTTTAACCAGCTAAAGAACTGGTGGATAGCAAAGGGGCACATGAAAATACCAGCAAACTGACTGCAGATACAAGACCGACTGTTTGACCATCTACATTTGTTAGAAGTCCAAGAAGTTTGCTGATCGAAGGGCAGGGACATTGAGACTCCCTCAAAGGACAACCACTATTAAATGGTTCTTTGTACCACAGAGCGGTTGCATTGATGGCCGCAAGCAACTGGCTCTTGCAGGAAGAGCCAGCATTTAAAAAAGGGTGAGTTGCTCTGAGATTTGTGTTGGGGGGCAGTCTTCAGGCAGCGCTAAACTCCCTGTTCGCAGCATTTGCCGCGGCGAGGCGGCCGGGCTGCGCTGAAACGCAGCTGCCTCACCAGGTGCGGCTCTGCTCTTAAACCCTAGGGGCTCGTGGCGTTTGTAAAGGCTCAGCAGCGATACGCGGCCTTATCAAAGCTGAGAGGTTTATCACATCAGTCCTGGAGGGTGCTCGAGCTTCATTCCAGCCCTGTGCTCTTCTGAGCACATCTTCTTAGGTTGGTTTGTACCCATTTCTGTACCCCAGGGGCAGAAAGCCCAAAGCACTTGTCTGTAGGCGCTTGAAAGCTTCAGGACAGGGGGACCCAAAGACTGCCCCACATGTCCAGCTGCCAAAGTCAAGCTGAGGTGACTTCAGGGCTGGATCTAGCAGAAGTATGACATGATGTTTACACGGTGATTGTACTGCTCGGTGTTTGGAGCACTTGGGAGAGAAAGACCTTAGGAATCTTCAAGGAAGAAACATTTCAGGAGGAGTAAGGCAGCTGCAGATCATTCATTTGGTAAAGCTTTGTTGTATTCAGTGTAGTCTGAACTAAAAAGTTGGGTAGTGGGGTTTAATTACCTCTGCGTTCAGATATTTGTTGTCAAATCTCTTATCTCTATTCTTCCCCTCAGAAAACCCCCAGTTCTGTAATACCTGTGCAATACCTTTAGTGCAGAAACATCGACGCCATTCCCAAAGGCGAGCGGACAGCAAGTTCTGTTCTGAAATAAGTAATCCTTATTTCCAGGTTATAGATGGGGGACACAGGCTTGGCACTAAACTCGCCCTTAAAGACACGAGTGACCTGCATAAACAAGGCTAACATTGGGAATTTTATTCCTTTCACTTGACTTTAGCCATATTGCAACACAAAATAACATTTCCTTATCCTTTGGCTGCCAAACTGCTGCTTGCTTTTCCTAAGCGAGTCCCAGCCGCCTTCTCCCTGCTGGAGAACACTCTCTCGCAGGAGTGCCAGCACGAGATGCTTCCCCCAGCTGCTCTTTGCCTGGTGCAGATTTTGGCCTGCGTTCTCTGGCTGACATCAGACTAGAACCTGCTGCTGAGCACACGGGGGAGGGTCCGTGCTGCCTGCCTCTGGTCGGTACCTGTGAGCGGACGGAGCTGCCAGACAAGCCTGACCTCAGCGGGGTTTTGGAAGAGACCCACGGGTGGTTTTCTCCTGGCTTTTCTGTGCAATCCCTCCTTCTCCCTCCCTTCGCCAGGAAATCCTTTCTCCTGCCGACCGGAGCCCGCGGAATGTGCTGTTTGTTTACCTTCTCACTCCTTCAGCCTGCTAACCTTCCCACCCCCCAGCTGTAATCCCGGCAGGCTGGGCTCAGCCCTTCATCCTCCTGACAGAGCACTACTCAGTGGAGTCTTTGCAGATGAAAGGATTGCTGCAAGAAGCTGTTCTGACCCCTCTGCTTAGTGGAGGTGAGGCCATGGCCTTCTTCAAGGCCGGGCTCTCCTCTGTGCCCTGCCCGGCAGCTGCTTTGTTAGTGCTACTGCCTGTCATCGTGGAGTGCTGCAGGATAGCAGGCAAGAGCATGCTTCCCAAGCTCCTCCTGTTTCCAGCATGCCCCTGCGTGGTTTTGGGGTAATAAGCCAAGATTACCCTCTTCTCATGGTTTCCTTACTGCACAAACTGAAGGAAAACTTCCAGCTATTTCATCCCAACAATGCTGATGCCCTCTAGCCTGACCTGCTGTTGTGATCCCAGCCTGCTAAACTCACTCTTCTGCCCCTTTCAGCAGTTCTGGCTCTGTAAAGCCACCGACATACAAGACATTTATTATTTTTAAATCCATCTGGAATTCTCAGAAAGTGTTTGTACTGCTTAGAAAGAAAAAAACCCCAAACCAACAACCCAAACCATTAGTGTAGCTGTAGTTGCTCAAGGTAGAAGTGTGTTTTCTAGACTTGGAGCGTGCTGCCACCCCCAGTTAGAGAAGCCCTCGAAGCTCACTGTTTCCACAGGATTTTATAATAATCCAAGTGAGGAAATCCTGTGTTTACAGCACTTAGGAAAATTGCCATTTTGAGACTGTCTCCTTTTTGATTTAAGCACATACTTTATCTTATCTGACTGGCAAGGATTATAAACCCCTTAATCAGGGACTGCCCCCCCAGCTTGTCTTGCCGCCCGGGCACTGTTGGAGCTCTCCTGGGCAGCTACATCTATAGCTTGAGTTTTATGCTGTCCTGATGGAAGTCTTTGTAACGGGTCTGTGCCTGGGGAGGAAGACGTTGTGCACCTCACAGTTCTAGACACTTCTTACACTAACTTAACACACTTAACACTTCTTTGTAGCAGCTGAAGTTTACCCCTCAGCTGCATTTCTTTACACCGGCACTTTGGACAGTCTCAGGTAAATCTGTGCGTAGGGAAGGCTGAGGCAGCTTGTTTTCCTTGCTGGTTCTCCCTCTCCCTTTCTGTACCTGCACTATGCTGTAGAAAAGGGCCTCACAACTGTTAGCCTGGGTAGAAGCCTGAGAACAGAGCACAGGAGGGATAGGCTCCCGCACCAGCAATAGAAATTCGTGTCCCCGGCCGAGAGGTTCAGAAAGCAGGAAACTGCCCACTGGCTCCGAGACACCAGAATTTAGTCCTGGGAGTTCAAGCACCAGCGTATGATGCTTGGGAGTAAATGCAGCTGTATGAGAAGAACGTCTGCTGATTTTTTTTTACTGTGTTTCTCTGACAGTCTGATGTTTTACCTCTCCCTACAGAGCAGCCTGCCCACCAGAGGAGTTGCCAGAGACCGTTGGGGAGCACGTTGTGATCGCTGCTGCCGCAGGGCCCAGCCAGCCAGCCACCATGTACTGCCTTCAATGGCTGCTCCCTGTCCTGCTCATACCCAAGCCCCTCAACCCAGCCTTGTGGTTCAGTCACTCAATGTTCATGGGCTTCTACCTGCTCAGTTTCCTCCTGGAACGGAAACCCTGCACGATTTGTGCCTTGGTCTTCCTGGCAGCTCTAATCCTCATCTGCTACAGCTGCTGGGGGAACTGCTTCTTGTATCACTGCACAGGATCCCAGTTGCCGGAATCAGCTCACAATCCCAGCATAGTGGGCACCTAGAAGACAACAATCTTCCAGTCTGCTGAGGGCTCTTGTTTTGCTTTTAAAAAGGGGGTGGGCTAGGGAGGGGGTGTTAGGCATGCGACTGGAGTAAAACCAGCCTGTTTCCTGTAACTGTGTGTGGACTGGAGTGGTACATTCCTCCCACTCTTCCTGTGAAATTCAACTTGTTTACTGTGTGAACTCTAGCAGCACCACCTGCTTTTTTAGAAGCAGAAATCTGTTGGTTTTCCCCCCTCCTCCCCTTCCCGTGTCACCGGGAATGGACACCAGCCCCCCTAACTAGAACTGGGAGAGGAACGAGCTGCCGGCCTCTGCCCAGGCGTTGCGTGGCAGTGAAGTCCCATGTCACTCCCTTGTCTGCTCTAGGCCATGGGGGTCTAACTCAGGGCTCTCGGCCCACTGATTCTACCCAAGTGGCCACAAGATCTTGTTCATCTTTCTCTTTGCGGGGAGCCAGCCTTCCTACCTTGCTGATCAAGGGCAAGCTCGACAGCTCACAGATGCGCTTGGCCAAAAGCTGCTGGAGCCAGAGGCAGTTGAGTCATCTCCTCCTGCTCAGCCTGCCAAAGAGATGCGTGCACTGCCGAAGTGCTTTCTGAACTACTTCTGCTCCGAGATCATAGCCTGAAAGCCTCAGTTATGCTGCTGCTTTTATAAAGCCTCACAGGTAGTGGAGACTGCCTCTTCCCCTCCTCTTAGATTTCCAGGGTTTATCAAGGTGTTGGCTGTTGGGATAAAGAGCCGGTATGCTGCAAGATGTGGGGTTCTGAAAGGCACTGTGAGCCTTACCTGTAAAACTCACACTAGCCCAAGAGGCCAGGGGTGGGCAGGGCAGGAGGGATCCCGAGGTGGAAGCATGGCTTGAAGCAGTAAATGCTTCAGCTGTTTTCAGCGATAAGTGGTTTTGGGCAGGGGCTGACAGAAGGTCCTGGTGCTACTGACTGGAGAAGGGAGGAGGCTGGAGGAGTGCCTGTGGTCTCCACCTGCCTTGCCAGAAGGATGTCAAAGAGCCGTGGTGGTGGTGGTGGGTCAGTCCTGCAGCTGCACGGAGCTCCATGCTGCATTACACTGTGCGCAGCCATGGCTCGGGGAGCCCAGCCTGGGACAGAGGCTGGTTTGTGAGAAACCGTAGAGGTTAACACAGAACACCCTCTCTGAACTTTGAAGGGTTCCCCGCCTTTGCCATCTGTTTGTCTTTAATTCAGTCTTGTAGTGGAGAGCAGCAGAAGTGGCTGCTGCTGTCCCAAGGAAGCTCAACCTATGAGGTTGTGAAACTTGGAGAGTATTGTTTGTTCATTGCACAGCTGTTCGAAACGTTTAATAAAGCTTTATAAACTTTGCTCTATGGCCTTCTGCCCAGCATGGTGCGTTGGCTGCTCGGTGCGGGTGCCTTAGCCCAGCAATCGTATGTGTCTGCATTGTTCTGTTCCCAGCACACTGATCCCAGAGAGTCTCCAGCACGAGGCAGAGCTGTTTGCCCTGTAGCTCCCAGTACAGATTCCTCTCCTTAACTGTTTAAGCTGACCATGGGCAGAGTGGGAACCACGCTGGTGATTCCTAAACGGACTCATTTTACGCACACCACGGGTCGCCTCTGGTTGTATCTGCACTGAAATGACAGATTCCCTCTTTCCTCACCGCTTACGAAATTAAACCGCAAGAGCCGTGTCCTGAAAGCCACTAATCCCCAGCAGTAAAAGTGTGAGCTGCACGGTGCCTGCGCCCTGTAAGTCCATCCCACGACACCACATCTGCCCAGGGCAGAGACCGGGCTGCTGCCCAACCAGGGGAGATTTACTCATGTCGGCTCTTCCCCAGCTTTGGCCATGACCCTGGTTTGTCCTGGGGGGGAGAAGGGGGACGTGCTGCAGCCGGATCTGACAGCACCCAGGAGCACCTCGGGGAGTTTAAAGGGCATAGGAGCTGTGATGCTGGAGCTGAAGCCAGCTTCCTCCACCCTTGCTCCAAGCCCTGGAGACCAAGTCCAACTTGGAAAGGGTTCAGGGCATATCAGTGTTTACACGTTTAAAACCAGTGCGTGCCACGTCACCAAGAATAGATGTGACAGCTCTGTCACCTGGCAGGCCGAGGGAAATCCCAGTAGCTGTGGTGTCAGCTACAGCATAAATGACAAACAGAAAGAGAGGGGAGGGGATCTCGTTTCCAGCTATAGCAGGACTGTTGTCAGCACTCTGGGTGACCCGGTTCTAAGTTTAAATTGATTTAAGCTAACACAGCTCTTTAAAGAGTACCTTTTTGTGGCTAACTAGCCAAGTTGTGCTCTACAGCAAATTAAGTCAGTCCTACCCATGAAGCCAGACAGTCCTGGGGATGAGCAAGCCCTGGCTGTGGACCTGGGGTTCAAGACAAGATGCGGCTGCCAGCTTTGCCTTCTGCAAGACCCAACCTTGGGGACAAAGCATGTCAACAGGGGAGGCTGCTGGAGTAGCGACAGGAGAGAGCTTGGAGACTGGTGGGTAAGAAACCGACTTTTTGGAACTCTTCCCCCCACCCCAAATGCAGGTAAAGAGCACGCCTTGGTATGTGCACAGCCCTCCCCAGCACGCTGTCTGACCCTCCTTAGGGCACCGAGATCCATCCTCATTTTCACCCTAGAAAATCAAAGCAACGTCGTCATCATGGTCAGACAACCTTGGGCAGAGCAAGGAACCCGACCAGGGCTCACATCCCATGCTCATGCCCTGCTCATCCTTCTCTGTAAAGAGAGTGTGAAAACCCAGCCTGAGAGTGCAGAGCAGGTGGAACCCGATGGCTTTGGAAAGGCCTCACCACAGCTTCCCTGCTTGTGAGCCACAGCTGGGGCTGAGCCTGTACAGAGGCAGCACCGCTGCTTTCGGACAGACGTTTGCTGACTGCACAGAAGAAAGCTCCGAGGAGATGTTCTGTCCTGGTTTCGAGGAGCTTCTCTGTCAGAAGAGCAGCGGGCTGGCTCTGTCCCCTGGTGTCCTGTAGACCCTGAGGGGTCTCTGCGTGGGGCCTGCACCAGTGGTCCGGCACTCCAGGGGGATAGCTACGCTAGTGACCCTGAAAGCAGTGGGGTTTGAAGCACAACACTGTGTTGTGCCAAGTCCTGTTGAGCCTGGACACAGCCAGAAGGGCTTTGGCTCAGAGTGAGACTTATCACCTTGGTATATAATGAACCGTCCATCTGCCTGATGCTCCCTAGATAGAGGGAGCAGGAGCCTTAAGCTGTTCTTTTGTCTTTCCATTTGAAGGAGAGATCATTTCCTTTTCTAGGTCACAAAACAGATGAGTGACACAGCAGGGTCAGGAAATGGAAAAAAACCCCAACCAAACTCAGGCTCAGATCCCTAGAAACAGGGATGCAGCACAGCTCAGGCAGATCTCGGGCTCCTTGCTGCAGCCTCAGGGTCCAGGGGCTTCCCACTCCCCTCCTCACCACTCCTCATCCCCAAGACAAGCAACAGGAGAAAGAGGAGACAACAGGAGACAAGCACATGGAGAAAGTTTGGCCAGGGCTGCCAGGCTGGTGTGGCTTTTTGAACCCTAGACCTGCTAGCCATCCACGAGGGTGCATCTCATCTCATCTCATCTCATCGGCTGATGTTTGGCAGTCAAGCTCTCCAGCATTGCCCAGGGTGCAGGAAGGGAACCAGCTGTCTGGGGTCACCATGGCCACCAGCTCACTCTCCAGTATCTGTCTGTCCATCCTTGGATCTCACCAGGCGATTAGTGCCTCCTGCCTGGATGCTCTCCCTGCTTACCCCCAGATAAACTCACAACGTGGCCTCACTAATGTAAGCAGCAGATGAAGGAGAGAGGTTGATCCCACTGAGGAGCCGTTTGGGCTGGAAGCACCCACTGGCTGGCTCAGAGAGGCAGCTAAGTCCAGAGGGCTCCCCCAGCCTCCAAACCCGTGTCCTGCTCCAGACAAACCACCCCCTACCAACGCCTCCCGAGCCAGAAAACCAGCTCTACCCGAGGCAAAACCAGTACACCAAGGAAGCCACAAACATCACTCAGCCACAGAGAGCCCTGTCCTGCCTGTCTCTTGCTCCTTCGCTGAGCAGTTTGAGCCTTCAGTGATCACTGCAAGTAAGCTACACCTCAGGGAAGGACTTCAGTCCTTTCCTCAGGAGTCTGGAGACAAGCCCTGGGCAAGAGGGTTTTGTGACTCTTCCAAGCAACAGCAAATCTTCTGGTAGCAGGGCAAGGGAGGACGGATGGCTCAAGGGAGGTTGCAGACCTGCTTCTGGGGGGTGAGAGCTGAGTGGCAGAGTGCACAGGGAACAGACACAGACCCTGTTGCCGTTCACCCCTCGCTACCAGCGGGGAGCAGGGACAGCAGTAAGAGCCCAGCCTGGTTCTGGGACACAGCCCCAGTGAGAGCCAACCCTTCAACAAACCACCTGTTCCTGTCCCAAGAGCCCTTCAGCTGTCTCGGGGCTGTGGGAGAGACCCCAGACCCACAGCACAGCCCAGGCCTTGCTCTGGGGGATCCTCAGCACACGGCGCAGTTCAGGGCTGTCCCCCCTGAACTCACAAACCCTGATCCTCAGGGAGCCTCGGTCAGGAGCCAGGACTTGAGGTGCTTTGGGGAAACTTAAGGGGATGTTCAGGCCAAACAACAACTCACTCTGGCTGTTTTAGAAGCCTGTTACCAGCACAAAGTGCCCAGCCCAGGACCCCCAGCTTCTCGCCAGACCTGCTGCGGGGGCAGCCACAGCCCCCACTCTAACACCCAAATCCCCTCCTGGGCTTACAGAGCACAACACGAGTGTGAAGCAAACAGCAAGATTAAGTCCATTAAAGGAGGCACGTTGTGTAATCCCCAGGAGCATCTGCCCAGCTGAGGCTGGGGATGCCTGGCAGGGGCTCTGGCTGGTCTGGTTGGACTGAGGGGCTGGGACTCCACAGCAAAACAGCTGCTGAGCACAGCCAGGGTGGGCTGCAGGTCCTGCCGACTGCCCCAACCATCTCTCTAAGATGCCTCAGTGCCACCAATGCTGAGAACCTGACATAGAGTGAAGGGGCCGGAGGGAGGAAGCAAGCAGTGCCATAGACAGGGCTTCAATATACCACATCCAGACCCCTCATCCCCCAGGCACGACCCACTGCAGACACCCATGCTGCCCAGGGCTTGGGCTGGACCACAGCACCCTGGGTTCCCACAGCACCCTGGGTTCCCCCTCCTCCACATACCCTCCCTGTGATCACCTCACTCCCAAGCAGTGATGCTGAAGGGGCAAAGCTGAGGGCTGGAGGAGCCTCAGCCCCAGCTCCCCTCTGGCTGGTGACCCCACTGACCCAGCCTACTCATCACACACAGATCAAGGGACTTGCCAACAAGAGGTAATCCCTCAATCACTTAATTGCTTTAAAGAGAAGCAAAACACAAAGCATTAAACATTGAAGGTGATAAGACTGAGTTGCTTACCAGCCTGAAGAGGAGGAAGCCACTGCACAACAGCGCTGAGCAGCCCGGCCCAGGGGATTGGGGCACTAAAGCCACCCCAGCCCATGGTGGTAAAGCAACAGCCGCCCTAGTGCCCCCCAGTGCTGTGCTATGTATCAATTACTCACTCACTGAGTGAGGGATCCCAATCAGCACACACTAATTATCCTAATGAAACAGGCCTGCTTCTTGTAGTTGCTGATGAAGCAGATTCTGTGCCCACCGTGGCAGTGCTGCCCTGCCAGAGAGGTCCAGGCTTGGGGAGCTTACCTCGCCCTGCCAGCCAGCTGTCCCTGGCCTGTGGAGCAGGAGGACACGATGTCATCCGTCTCCTCTTGCAGGAGCAGGCACTGGGGCTGTGCTGGACCACGAGTCCACATGGGGACACATGAGTGGCTCTGGCAGCACGGAAGTGGCACCAGATCCCAAAAGTGCTGGCCAGAAAGCATCTCTGAAGCCCCAGGAGCCACACATGGACATTGTACATGCTCCATGAACCATCAGCTCCTGGTGGCTAAGGGATGCTAAGAAGTCCTCTCATACATGAGCTACACGGATTTTTTTGTGTGAGGTCTGTTCGTATTTAATTATCAAATTGCAAAGTATTTACATCAACATTAGAGTTTCAAAGCATCTCCACCCCACCGCCACCCACGAAGCTGGACCTTTTCAGTTTTTTGTCTTTTTCTTCCAAAGTTTTATTATTATAAAAAAAAAAAAAAAAAAAGCTAACTATTTGACTTTGACACTGAAAAAAGGCAGGTGGGGGAGAGGGGAGCTGGGGAGAGAGATACAGATCCATGTGTTCTCTGCATAGTCAGCTGATCTTACAAAACACTGTTTAAAACCCCGATGACAGCAGAGCAGTATACCTTATAGAGTGCTACTGACCCCTAAGAGCATCCTTAGGTGGGGGTTCCCCTCTGGAGTTTATTGGCTTAAAAACTAAACTGGCAGACAGCGATGGTGATGGAGGAGAGGCTCCTGATCCCCGGGGCCTCTGGTCACACCGGCTGCAGTGGCACGTCCGGAGATGCTGGAGCCACCGGAACACGGCTGGACAGGGGGATGTGCAGACCCACAGCCCAGCCTCGTGCAGACCCCAGAGCTCCTCCAGGACCGCTCTTCTGCCCTGAAATGTCCCCAGCACATCTCCTCCCTCAGAGCTTCCCAAAAGCCATGGAGAAGGTAGGCTGCACAGGGCGTTGCGTGCACCAAGGCCACGTCCCCCCTCTGCCGCTTCCCACAAGAGCCAGGAAACCAAACCCTCCGGGTTAGGCCCCTTCCCATCCCCTGTGCTCACACAAGAACCCGTCCGTGCTGCAGACAACCAGAGCCGGGCCCCGACACCTGCGCTCGCCAGCTCTCTCCCCAGCTTCCAGATCCAGGCTGGGTTCCGCACGGTAGTTTTAGGAGGTTTCTCCCTGGGGATGGGGGTTTTTGTCTAATTTAGGCAAAGCTCTAGCCCAGCCCCCCCCTCGGACCCCCTGCCACGGGATGGGGCTTCTCCAGCAGCACCGACGGGGACGCAGCGGCCGCCCGGCCCAGGGATGGGTGTACGGAAAGACCCAGCGTGCCGAGGACTGAGAGTCCCTGCCCAACGCAGAGAGGCAGGCACAGCACATCTGCCAGGAAGGGGCTGAGAAAAGGCTCCGAGTCCCAGAATTACTTAAAACAAATTCATTAAACCAGCTGCTGTTCTCCAAGCCAGCAGGGTCTCTCTGTACTGCTGAAGAGCCAGTTCAAGCTGAAGGTTTTACTCGTTAAAAAGGAGCCACCAACCAACCCAGTGAGCACTTGGTTCCTAAATAAGCAGCCAGGAAGCTGTGGGAGTGAGCAGGAGGCAGTGCCATGCCTGGGCTCTGCTTTGGCAGAGGTTTGGGGAGGGGGTTTTGGCCACCCCCTGCCCACACTAGGGTCCCACCTGACTTTCTGGGGACACCACCACCACGGTGGGAGCTGGCAAGAGGAAATTTGAGTCTGCTGCCTGGAAGGAGGCTGTGCTGGAGGGAAACCCCATCCCACAAGCAACAGGGGGGGCAAAGCAAGCCCACTAACCAAGGACTGAGAGGCAGGCAAAGCTGTTGGCTCCCCAGACTGGGCCCTTCCCAACAGCACCCCTGCTCCACAGCATCCCCAAGCTCCCATCCCACCCCTGGTCCAGGAGAGCATCCAAAGAACAACTGGGTCTTTGTGAGCGAGCGGGCCTGGGAGCCAAGAGGTGAGGGAGCAAAGCCTCAGGAACCTCCACGGCAAAGGGTTTCCAGCTGGGTAGAGCCACAGGATGGGGAGAAAACCAACACATGCAAATAGGTCAACATTTGGGAGGGTGTAGGGACCGTTCCGGGGCTATGTACAAGCAGGTGCTGGGTGGGAGACTGCAGGGACTGGGTGCTGCCCCATCGACCCCGGGGTGCAGCCCCACGGGATGTGTGCAGGGGCAGAACTGGGCACAGCACAGCCACCCACTGCCGAAACAGGGCTGAGGCCTTTGGGAGCGAGCAGGGGAGGGGAGATGACAACATAAATGTCTGCCGTGTGGCAGCGCTTCCCAGGATGGTGGCCCATGGCTGGGGATGCGGCCCCTGCAGAGGGACTGCAGCTCAGATGCAAGGGGTGGGGGGAAGGCAGCTAAAAACGTACCAGGTGGACAAAAGCATGTGTGAAAGGTGAGTATTTCCCCCCAAACACTCCTACAGCCTGAACAGCCACACGTGCCATGTACCAAGGCCTGTAGTGGCACCCGATTTGGGGGCAGGGCCAGCCCAGGGGACTCTGCCAGTGGGAGAGCTGGTGGTGGAACTGGGGAGGGTAACTGGGGGTGCTCTGGTGCACTTCTCAGGGGGTCAGCTGGAAGACCAGCAGTGCTCAGTGGGAGAAAGCGGAGCTGGGACGGCGGGGTGGCTGGGGGCAGGGCGAAGGCTGTGCCAGCACCCCTCGGTGCCACTCTCAGCAGGACAAGATGGGCCCCTTGGCAGGGGACAGATGTAGCTGGAAGACTCAAATGTGTGCCCGGGTGCTCCCATGGGATGCTGTCGGTCGCCGAAGCCAGGAGCAGCCACACTCCATGCTCCCGGTGCCTGCTGGCCCACAGCAGTGCCCACTGGCCCACAGCAGTGCCCACTGGCCCACAGCACAGCTGGAGGGAGGCCTGTGGAAGGGGGACCACTAGCATCCCGCTGCCACCCCACGTTGGCACCACCCCCCCCGCACATCGCCCTGTCCCAACCAGGGACTGGCCCTTCCCCGTGGTGCTGAAACGTCTCTGCCAGAGCCCTCGGGAGAACCGGAGCCAAGAGGGTGGGGCGAGGAGGGCGAAGGGGCAGGGAAATTTGTGCTGATTTAGAAAGGGGGTGCAGGAGACCGGGGCTGTGTGTCCGAGGCGGGGAGATGCTGTCCTGCAGTTTCTCTGGGCTCACCCCAGAGCTGCTGTCGGGGGAAAGGTCTCCCAAAAGCCAAATCTCTCAGCGGGAGATGCTCTGCTTGCCCTCCCAAGCCGGGTCCGCTAGTGCCCACAGGCTCCTCTCGCCAGCAGGACGGTGCTGCTTCGTTAAACACGGGCCAGAAGTCTTAATGAGTGACGGGGGGCACCCAGCCCCTGTCCCCTGGCCACATCTGGAGATGGTGCCCCGTCCCGCTCCGGGGCTGCTCCACAAAAACCCGTCCCCTCGGCGGGGTGGCCAGCTCTCGGTGCCCTGTGGCGAGGACGGCAGCGTCCTGGTGCCAGGAGGAGTTCCGGGTCTATAGGTTCTCTCCGGGCTGGTACTGGGGCTCTGTCGAGGTGAAGTAGTCCTCCAGGAAAGCCTGCAGGTACTCAAAGGTGGGTCGCTCCTCTGGGTCCTTCCGCCAGCACTGGCACATGAGGTCGTGCAGGGACTCGGGGCACTCGGGCGGGCAGGGCATGCGGTACCCCCGCTCCACCTGGTCCAGCACCTCCCGGTTCACCATCCCTGAGTGCGGCCAGAGGAGACAGGGGCTCAGTTAGAGCTGGGTCACACAGGGAAAACGTGCTGGGACGAGCCTTACAGGCAACCCCAGTGACCCAGGGAGAAAGGGACTCCTCAGTGAAAAAGTGCTTGTCCCCACCAGCCCACTCTGCTTGGGGACTAGAGCGGGACAGGGTGGCTGTGACCCTCATCCCAGCCAGGCTCCGCTCACCCTGCTCCAGGGGGGCAGGATCTGACCCAGGCAGGGACAGCTCACTTCCGAGCCTGCCCTCCCCTGCCCAAACTGCAGGAGAAACTTTGCATCAGTTTGCTCCTCCACAAAGATGGCTCTGGGGCCACAGCGTGCCACGGGCCAGCACTGGGCACAGGCTGCCAGTGTCGGGGCACCGCAACGGGGACAGGGCTTCTGCCGGCAGGTGCCAGCCCTCACCTGGGTACGGCACTCTGCCCTTGGTGGTCAGCTCGGTCAAGAGGATGCCGAAGGACCAGACGTCAGACTTGATGGTAAACCTGCCATACAGAGCAGCTTCGGGGGCCGTCCACTTGATGGGGAACTTGGCGCCTGAATGGAGAGGCAGAGCGAGGGGCTGATCCCGGCCCCGTGGTGCCCAGGAGCACGCAGGGCTGCGAGTGCCTCCGGGACCCCCGTGCAACCAGGGCCGTGCCCAAGACGTAACGCACACCCCTGGGGACCAGGGGCTGTCGGCCATCGCTCCGGCGCCGCCTGCCTGGGCACGGTGCCGGCAGCGCTGGGCACGCACCTTGCCGAGCGGTGTACTCGTTGTCCTCGATGAGGCGGGCCAAGCCGAAGTCGGCCACTTTGCACACCAGGTTCTCCCCCACGAGGATGTTGGCTGCCCGCAGGTCCCGGTGGACGTAGTTCATCCTCTCCACGTAGGCCATGCCGGATGCGATCTGTGGGAAGCAGCACATGGGGCACCGAGGCTGTTGGGGTGACACGAGGGTCCCCGAGGAGAACATCTCTGCGGCCAGAACCCACCCGGGGTGCTGGTGGTCAAGAAAATCCCCACAGATGGAGGTTTGCTGGCCAGGGAAAGCCGGCAGCAACAGGAACCAAAATGATGGTCCCTGACTTGTGATCCAGCTCTGGTCTGAGCACCCAGTGGGGATGGTGGCACCCACCTAAGTGAGGCCATGGAGCACCCCACCACCCGACAGGCGACAGCCACGACAGCCCAGCGAGGTGCTCGGGCAGCCAGTGCCTTCAAAAAGGGATGTGGGAGGCTCGTGGATGCACAAACCCACCTGAGCCGCCATATCCACCAGCTGGGGCAGCCGCAGGTACTTGCCCATCTCACCCTTCAAGAAGTCCAGGAGGCTTCCTGCAAGGAAGACCATGGTCACAGCAATCCAGAGAAGCAGAGCCCCTCGGCCATCCCCCCAGCATCCATCCAGTGCTCACCTTTGCTCATGTACTCGGTGACGATGTAAATGGGCTCCTCCGAAACCACGGCGTAGAGCTGAACCAGCTTCTCGTGCCGGAGCTTCTTCATGACCTGTGCTTCCTGCAGGAAGGCCTCTGGAGACATGGTGCCAGGCTTCAGTGTCTTGATCGCCACCCGGGTGGTGCCGTTCCAGGTCCCTGCAGCACAGGACATGCTGCTCAGGACACATATATGGGGCAGGGGCCACGTCCTTCATCTGCTCCCCCACCCCACCGCAGGCTCCAGGCATCTGCAGACAGCTGAGGCGAGGATGCAGGTGGTGACATGGCGGGCACAAGGGGGTGGGAATGGTCCTTACCCATCCACACCTCTCCGAAGCAGCCCTGTCCCAGCTTGACCTCCAGCCGCAGCGATTCCCGGGGGATTTCCCAGGCATCCTTGGCAAGACCTTGGGTCTGGGGCTTGGATGTGGGGCAGACGTTGGTGAGACGGTGGCACAAGCCATCAGCGTGTTCTAGCACAGGAGGGGACAACACCGGGATTGGTAGGCATTTAGGCACGTGACATCTTCACATCTTCCCCACAAAACACCTCAAGGACCTGTAGCCAAACCCTCACCCTCTACCCTAAAACCCAGGCAACTTTTCACCAGGGTCCCCCCAGCTGATTTGGAGTCCCCCAGCCCTGCACTGGCTCCCCAGCAGCACCCATCCTGCAGTGAGGGCGGGTACAGCACCCAGCATGTCACCCAGACCCCACAGGGACCCCAAGTGACTACTCACTGGAGTAATAGGCCACCAGCTGCTGCAGACTGTTGAACTGGGTGCGGGAGGTGATGTAGAAGCCACCGCTGTCCAGCTTGCGGATCTTGTAGTGCTTCACGTTGAGCCCCTTGGCGTTGTCAAAGTCAGAGACGGAGAGGCAGTAGGCACCTGCGGGTAGGACCCAGGTGCTGGGCAGGAGATGCACCACAGATGGTGTTCCCCGTGGGGTCCCCCAGAGGTGGGGTGGGCACAGAGGAGCAGGGTTGGGTATGTTGGCTGCTGCTTTCACACAAAAGCAGGGGGTGGGGAGATGCTCCTGGCTGCATGAGCTGGGACCTTGTGTCAGGGTGGGATCACACATACCCCTGGCTACAGCCACGCCACGTAACCATGACCTCCAGCTGCCCTCACTTGCACGGCAGCTCTGCCAAGCCATGCCACCAGCTAGGCTGGCACAGAGTGGCCATCGGGTCAGTCATCTGGGCACGGGGGATTCCTGCTGCTCCTCCAGCTCCAGCAGCCGAGAGCCAGCTCAGCATCCTCACAGATGGGGGGGTATCATCCCCTCCAGACCTCCCAGCCCTGCCAGGTCCTTCTCTCCAGCAACAAATGCTGGTCTTGGCCGGGATGTGCAGGAGCCACCACGGCTCAGAGGAGCTGGCACTGCAGGGACAGACCATGCCCCCCAGGCTGGTAGCAAGGAATAGACCCCGCTGGGTTTGGCGGGGCCCAGCGGGCAGGAGGGCAAGCAGCTCCCCGGGGTGCAGGGATGAACCTGGCTCTGGTGGCAAAGAGGGGACGCCGAAGAAGTGGAAAGGAGCAGACTGGAGGCAGCTGGGGTGAGCTGCTGACCCCCAACCCCAACATCGCTGCAAGGGTTCCCTCCTCCACAACTCCCACCTCTGCTCTGCCCACGCGAGAGCAACACTGCGCTGCTGGGGCCATGAAGAACGGAATGGGAGATTTATGCTGCTGCTTGAATGAGCTGTTTCCAGCAGAATAAAACAAATAGTGGCAAGTTCAAGGCATCAAAACAAAAAAGAACATCAAGGAGCTTTTCCCAAAGGTGCATTTGGAGCCAAACTAAACTACGTTTCCAAGTAAGAAACAGTATCCTCAGGCAGATGAACCATGAAGGTCACAACTCACACCTTTGGGAGGCACAAAACAAGTATAAAGAGTCGTTAGACTCGAAAGAAGGACCTAAAGATTCATCACTACCTCTGCCTGGTTGCTCAGGAAGCACACATTCAAGATTTTGCCACTGTAGAGAGTCCCAGAGAAAACAATAAATATCTGCTTGGGGGTGGAAGAAAATCTGACCCCAAACACTGGCTCCTCTCTCCCAGGTGCAACTATTTCTCCTCCTCGCTCTCCGTGCGCCTAAGCTGGGGGAACTGGGACTGTGCAGAGTGACCAAGGGGAGCGGGGTCCCTGTGCGGATGCCCCCGTGCCCCCTGGAGAGGGGCTCTCCCAGGCTGCCCCCCCGGCCCCACTCACCTTTCGTCGTCTCGCTCTCCCGGACCAGGAAGGTCCCCCGGGGGTTTTCAGGGTTGAGCAGCAGCCGCTCGGACTCCCGGCGAGTGATCTTCCCAAAATACCACCTGCAAGAGCAAGGCAGCAGCTCAGCAGCCGGCACTTGCCCACCCAGACAGCGGGCTCAGCCCTGGACCCCCCCTCTCTGCAGATTTTGGACCACAGGCTCAGGCATCTCAGGGAGCACCGCGTCCCTGTTCGGCCGGGCTGGGCATCGCCTGAGGAGCAACCCTGCACCAAACACCTTCACTCCAAAAGCCTCCCCACACTGGGGGCTCTGGGGACTCCTGAAGCCCCCCGAGCTCTTGCTGGGGGGGATGCCATGCCGTGGGCTGCGGGGACCTGACTGGCACCTCCTGCTCTGGGACTCAGCGCCAGCTTTGCCCCTGCCTGCTGTCCCCGCGTGACGGGCACCACCGCGCCCCGCCTGATCCGCACAGGC
>WTSP01000770.1:18138-46160 GCA_025331215.1 Actenoides lindsayi | reverse complement strand
AGTGGGGAAGGGCTTGGGGCCTGCCTGGCACTCTCTGGCCTACCCAGTGGCCACAAGGTGTGGGGATGGTGGGGCAGACACCTCTCATGAGGCCTGCCCAGGGCTCAGCATTAGGTATTGGGGTCCTGAGGTGTGAGTGGCAGCAAGAAGCAGAGTGCAGGCACAGGCCTCTCAAACAGCCTAGCTGGATGCCTGGAGCCTTTCCTCCTTCCTTGTGACCCTTTCTGTCCCTGACCTATGATTTGGTACTTTCTGAGTGACAATACAGGGGGATAAAGGCAAGCTCTAGTTACCTTTAGTCTTTAGTGGTGGAACCAGGCTATTCTGTATTTTATTTGGAAGGCTGCTTGTTTGAATTTCTATTGCCAGAAAATTATTTCTTTCATTTGTTGTGAACTCCTCTTTCCCGAACTTCCACGCTGTGTCCTCTCTTTTGTCTTCACTGTCTGAAATCACAGGACTATTTCTTGTTACTTGTTCTTTAAAAGTCTTGTCTGGTTTTTAGAGACTCTGAACAAAAGCAAAATTTCCTCTTTAGTTTGTAGTTCAGCTGGCCCATGTGAGCTTTTCCTAAGGGTGGAAAAAAGCAACTCCTGTCTGAATAACTACTGGAGGAAATCTTGAGAGCACTAAATCTTTTTCTCAGCTTCTGCAGTGACAAAAGTGAAAGGGGCTTCATGAATTATTAGACGATCGTGGTCTTCAGCTGGGTGTATTAAATCCATAGCATGTATGAGATCCCAGGGGCTGGAGAGAGGTGTGTGGAGGGGTGTGCCGAGGGGTCTGTCTCTGCTCAGCGCAGAGTAAGAAGATCCAGGATTTGCTCCTGGCCTTCAGGTGACACCCTGAGCTGGTCTGTTCCAGCTCAGCCATCCCTGTAGATCTAAGAGGTGCCACCTTTGTCGTTGGTGCACATCTCCTTTCTCAGAGGCAGCTTTATTCCTGGCTGCAACGGCCAGGTGGAGAGTCTCTTCTTGGCACTCCTCTGTTGAGCCTCTGGTAGCAGTTGGACATGAGAAGAGCAAATACTTGAGCCTTGAAGTCAAATGTTAAAACAGCTGAAATAAGCCTTTGAAGGTGATTTTTGGAGCAGGAACAACATGAAGATGCTCCACTTCTAAAGTTCTAAAACTCTGAAATGTTTGGACTGCTCCAGGACTTATGTTCATGCTTGGACATTGCTCTAGCTCTTGCTGTTGCTTTGTAGGGTTTTTTGTAGACTTTAATGCACTCCGCATTTTGCTTTTGGTGATTTTATTGCTGAGTTTTCTTCCCTGGACTGTGGCGAAGAAAAGGGACTGGCTGGTCTCCATCCTGGAATACGGGAGAAGTTACCATGTAATGCCAAATGTCTGAGAACAGGGATTTTTATTGAATCTGTTAAGTCAGGGCTAGTAACAAAATACAGAGAACAAGCTGAGTGTACAACAACACGCACTGAGCAAGGACTGGATTAACTGACCCATTAAAAACTGTATAATGCTTTTTCATGTGGTTTGCTCCATGGCAGGTAGTGTAAGATGAACTTTTTTTCCTAATCCAGCTCTCTCTAGAGAGAAAAGTTTCGTTGTCTAATCTCTTCTGTAAAGGATTTATTATGGAGTCATCTGGAAAACTAATTACTGTGTCAAAGGGGTGGAGGTTTAAGCCAGTATTGCAAGATGAGTAACAAACTGGTGAAAGGGAGGGTGTTGGTACTGCAGGGAGCACTGAGTTGGAGGCAGGAGTCATGAGATCCGCATTGCTTCTCATCCATGACCTTGGCATAAAAAGTAAGAGTCTGCATAGGACAGATATTTGTGATGAAACTGGTCTGGGAGACACGAGCACTAACCTAAAGGAGGAGGAGGGTGATAAATACGTATTACACAAGGTGAGCTCTAAAACGTTGTACCTAAGTTTTTATAACAGTAGCCTAACAGTAGGCTCAGAGCCAGCGTGTGCCTCACAAAGTAATGGGCAGAATTTCTGTGGTGAGCTCGGGTTCATCAGTGTGGAAAGAAGAGCTGTCAGGTGACGGGGTTACCGTGGAGGCACGGCTGGAAGACAAGGGTGAGCTTACCTTAAAGAGATGCTTCTAGCACCGTCATGAAGCACTGGTGCCATTATATGCAGTGCTTTGAACAGAGGAGGAGTGGAACAAAGAAAGGTGTTCTTTTAAAAATAAATATTAAAAAAAAAAAAAAGGCATCACTGAGGAGGTGCTTCAGGAAGGCCTCGGAGATCTCAGGGATGAGCGAGGGAGACGTGCGAAGGTGATGTGACATACAGAATATTAAGCAATGGGAACGCATCCAGAGAATGAGCTCCAGGGTTGAGGAGGAGGAATTCTTGAATCTGAAGGATGAATTTGGCTTTCAAAGCCTCTGAGCAACTTTGCATGAGGTGCAGTGGGGAAAAGAAACCTGGCTGGGCTGAAAGTAAAGCTTGATGAGCATAGGAAAGAACTTACTTGATGCCGTTACCTGTTGTTTCAAGGTGTGTGGGGATCCAGGAGGTTCCTTCCAGTTCTGTGCTTTCTCTATGATATGGCAAAATACTTGAATGAAAGTATTTTTTTCTTCCACCTGTCTAGCCTGCAGAAGACAGCATTTTTAGAAATTGCTTTCTCTGTCGAGACTTTGAAGTTGTGGTAAAGCTCTAAATAATTGAGTCAGGTCAGTTCAGATGTGAAACTGCAGTTCTTTTATTCAGTGGGGATTTGTCTGAGGCTTGTCCTGGGTGCTGCTACGTTTTGAGCACGAGGAAATCCCTGGTGTGCTAAGTGTAGCTCCTCACAGCTTGCTGCTGGGCCTTGCTGCCTTCCTTCTCTGTGGTTCTGCTACGCTTTTCATTTGTTGCCTCCTTTCTCCTGCTCTGCCTTGGCTGTACCTCCTTCCATCCCATCCAGTGGTAGGTTGCAGCCATCCTGTGCTGCAGCAGCCCGTGGAACTTGTCTCCACCTGTCTCACAGAGGCTCTCGCTAGCATCAGATGAGTGATGCTCTTGAGCTGTCTCCATGCACTTCAGTTGGGCTTAACCAAAATGAGGTGGAAGATGCTTCATCCTCCAGCAGAGCACATTAGGGAAGAGAAACAAGTCCTTAGACAGACCTCAGCATTTTCGTCTGCGTTCTCTCATCAGCAAAGCTTTTCATTACCTCCCTTTGAGTAGACCTCAGTCTAAAGATGCCACATGAGTAGTGGCACCCTGTGCAATGAGGTTTCTGCATCCACAGCCTCCTCCTGGCAGGGGAGAGTGGTATCGAGTGTAGCTGGTACAACCAAGAGCTCGCTGTGGATGCTCTGGAAATGTTGCCTGTCATTTGCCACCTGGCTGTGGATGGTCTTTAGGTGAGGACAGTGGGTTTTGTCCATGCGTTGTAAGCAGCCTGCTGTCTGCCTCCGTTTCTGTAATGGCACTCGGTTAGGGATGCTCTGGGGTCCAAATTTTCACTTTCTTAATCCTAATGAATCAGAAATAAGGTGTAAACAGGGTCTCCTGGCTTGAGCACTGGGAGGTGAGACTGATTTCTCTACACTGGGGTTCTGAGGCTTAGACTTCTGCCTGTCTGTGCTGACCCAGCTTTAAAACAGGGCTGAGACTTCTGGCAGCTGGTGGGTTCCATTCAAATTCTGAGATTCTGGTGATTTGTGTTGGTAGCTTTGCTTGGTTCTGCTTTTTAAAGAGAAGGCCTCCGTATGGAAAGCTCTCCTGCACTGATAACCAAAGGTCCTCAATTTAACTGTTCTGTTGCTCCAGCTGGGAATGAGAAGCATTGATGTTCTTGTCCGAAAGCTTGAGCTGAGATCTGTTCCTGCTGCTGAAAGCTCTTTCCCTTTTCTCAACAGGTCCAGTACTGTGGCTTGCTGTTCCGCCACGAGGGCTGGCCCCTCTGCATTCACGAGAAGATTGTAGTCCAGCTGGCTTCCATTGACTGGCGAATCTTGAAGCCTGGTGACTTCTACCTGCAGGTGGTCCCCTATCAGAAGAAGTCTCCACGAATTGTACTGAAATGTTTGGCAAAAGACAAGCATAACGTAGAGGAAGTCGTGATTCCAGAAGTTTCCTATACCTCTATTTTCACTTTGGAATGGTTGAGTACTTTCAATGGAGAGCGGATGGGTATAGCACTGGAAAATTGTTTACTGACCACTGATGAGAAGATATTTCGTGTCCCCTGGGATAAAGTGGTTAATCCTGAATTTATAAATAAACCAAAAATAATTGAAAACAGTATCATCTCTCCAGAAATAACAGAGGAACGCTCAGTTTTGTGCCTCCCCATGGACCATGCTGAGTGCAGTTCACCAGACCTAGGACCTCAGTATCTACAGGAACAAAGTCCAGATCAAGACAACCTGGTCATTAGCAGCACAGCTCCACAGTTCACTGAAGCTCTTGTCAATGGTGTCTGTACAAGCCCAATTCCTCCAGAGAACTTGAAAAGTGACCTTGAAGGGGAGTACGTTGAGTTAACAGAAGTGTCACTGCCCAGGTTTGGGCCACAAACAGGCTCTTTAACCCAGTCACTAGCTTTAAATTATCTGACTCAGCCCAGACCCCAATTGAATGCATCTCAAGGCAAGCACAAGTTTATTGTCGTTCAAGACAGCACCTATTCCAAGAACTTAATTCAGTCAGCACTTATGCAGAAGGAGCACT
This sequence comes from Actenoides lindsayi, assembly GCA_025331215.1. Classification (NCBI taxonomy): domain Eukaryota; kingdom Metazoa; phylum Chordata; class Aves; order Coraciiformes; family Alcedinidae; genus Actenoides; species Actenoides lindsayi. The sequence goes on along the minus strand of WTSP01000770.1, from coordinate 41,516 downwards.
GTCAAATGGACACTCTGGCGACTTCTGCTACGGAAGTTCTCAAAAATGTAATTCCCTTGGAAAGCAACAGAATGATGGCACGCGGAGAGCTGTCTCCAGAAGGCCAGCTGATAGCAGGTGGTCCTGGAAACATGGGCAATGGTTTTCCTGTGGCTGAGTCTCCTGCCTGCAGCGCAGAAGATTCGTCTGCAGAGCAGGAGACCCGCAGCGAGCACTCCATCGATTGGCGATACGCTCTGTGCAGCTACACTGATGTGTCTGCTGGAGACGCTGTCAACGGCAAAGCACAAGCGCCTGGAGCTCCTGGAAACACAGAAGGAGAAGGTGATGGTCTTAGTGAAAATCCTGATGTGGAAACATTGGAGCAGAGTCCAGAAACAATTTCAGATGCTACTGCTGATGATACTGAGGAAATGATACTGAGAGTATGTGGAGAACCACTGATGACTGAGGGTCAGAATGAGGGGACACAGATGGATGCCTCTCCTGCAGCTGCCCAAGGGCTTTCGGGACCACACTGCACTGTGGAGGAAGGTTCTGATGTTTCTTGCCAGAGTGTTGATGAAAGTGTTGCACCAGTCCAGGCCACTACGTTGCTTATGACATCTGAGAGTACTGATATAGGTGTGGAGAGAGGCTCTCCTTCTTCAGGCAACACGGCAGATGGAGAAGCAGTTGGTGCTTCCTGCAACGATCAGGAAACAAATCTCAGTTCTCCATTAAATCCTGCAGAACAGAACCAAGGAGATGTAGATGAAATCAAGCTGGAAAGAGGGGACAGACCAGAGGAAGTCAAAGAGATTGAACAAATATTGACTGTAAATGAGAATCAGACTAGTCATGGTCACTGTTCTGTCAGAGCTCCTGCAGCTGGACTCTTCTCAGATGGTGAAGAACAAGAGGTCCCTGCCTGTCAGCCTAAGAAAGCTGAAGAAACCACACTTCTCCCAACTGCTCCATCAGCAAAGGATGATCAGGGGACAGAACAATTAAATAACAGTGACTCCTTGATGGGCCCTGATGTGCAAACAGAAGGCTCAAGTCAGTGCAGAACCCAGAGGTCTGAAGAGAGTTCTGGAGAGGAACCACAAAAACGAGTAGAAAACCAGGGCTGGAAAAGTGAAGAGAACTCTGTGCTGAACCCAGAGCATGTCCCAGCACAGGACTTGCAGGGAGGGGAGGAGAACCAGGGAAGTTTGTCACACTGGGAAAAGTCAAAGTCTATAGCATTAAAAACACTGGAATCCATTGAAGAGGAACTGGAGGTTGGACCACTGTCCTCAGGACCTGCTGAGGGGCATACGGAGCCCACCACTCTGCACCCCAACCAGGAGGCAGCTTCTGGGGCATTGTCCCCTAAAGGTACAGTAATCAAGTGTTTGTGTGTTTATCTTGTTTGATAATGTGGATTGCAAGCGAAGCCCTTGAGAGGTACCACTGTCAAGTACCTCTGGGGTAGCAGCACAGGCTACAGCAAAGGGATGAAGTTGTCATTTTTGTGGCTTGAAATTAACTTTCTCATCACAGGTGGGTTTGTTGGTATTTTGCTGGCTAGTTCTTTGCAAATTGACATCAGTGCAGAACAAGGTTCCTTTGTTAAGAGAGGTTTAATTACACTGAACATTGTTGCTGGTGACCTGTTACATTTACGGCGTGCCCGTTCTGGATGCACACAGTAGGAATACTTGAGGAGAGAGTGTCTCACTGTACAAGTCCTTAACAGTTTAGGAAGATAGATGTTGCAAGAGGAGGCTTTGCCTAGTGCTGGAAAACTGAGTCTGGAAAGCTTGTAACTAGATCTGCAGATCCCGTGGAGAAGCGTGTGTGTGGCGGGGGCGGGTGAAACACGCCTTTCCAGTTCAACAGCTCTCCTTCCCTCAGACCCCTGGCTAGGAAAACTACCTGGCTTGGAATAGGAGAGGGAGAAGTCTTGAGAGAGTCCAGATCTGCATTGCTAGAGCGTGTTTGACCTTGTGGAGGAAGAAATTGAGAGCTGGTTGCCTTGGGATGGGCTGTTGGTAGAATGCTTGTACTGGTCCTAAAGTGTGTGGGAAAGAGCCTACATCACTGCTGCATCACTGCTGCGTTTGGCTGCACACACAGCTACTTCCTCACATGTCTAAAAGTCCCATTTTCCCCGATACCTTAGTGTATGACCTCCTAACGGAGCTAAAGTGTCTATTGATTAAAATGAAATCTCATTAACACCCGTACCAACATATTTTAATTCTCTAATTAGGCAAGCCCACAGTTGCCAGGCATTTCTGATCATAGAACCACAGGGTTGAAAGGGATCTGAAAGATCACCTCATTCCAACCCCGCTGCCATGGGCAGTGACATCTCCCACTAGACCAGGTTGCTCAGAGTCCCATCCAACCTGGTCTTGAACACATCCAGTGATGGAGCTTCCCTGGGCAACCTGTGCCAGTGTCTCACCACCCTCCTAGTGGAAAAGAGTGAAACTGAAAGAGTGGAGATTTACATTAGATAAGTTTCTAATATATTAGATATTTTTCTAATATCTAATGTAAATCTCCCCTCTTCCAGTTTGAAGCCATTACCCCTCGTGCTGTTTTACAAGCTCTTGTACAAAGTCCCTCCCCAGCTTTCTCGTCAGCCTCTTCAGATACTGGAAAGCTGTAATAAGGTCTTGCTGGATCCTTCTCCAGGCTGAACACCCCCAACTCTCTCAGCCTGTTGTCCCAGCAGAGGGGTTCCAGCCCTCCCAGCACTGCTGTGGCCTCCTCTTACCCTGCTACAACAGGCCCATATCCCTCTTGTTTAGGGGATGCTTTAGGAGTAAGAAGCCTTTCTCTCCTGTGAAATGGAGAGGTCAGCTCAGTCTGTTTCTGAAGTGTGTGTCTCTCTGAGCATCTACCACCAGGACCAGAAAAAAAAAAGCCTATTTGTGGCTCTTGGGGGGATGTATGCCAGGAAATAATGCAGCTGTGGGGATTCATTCCCCTCACCAAGCTGAACCTAGCCTGACTTCAGGTTTGCACAGGACCAGACCTCTGAAAACCCAGGCTGTTGTGAGTGCTGGCTGTGCTGGTGAGTGCTGGCTGTGCTGGTGAGCACTGTCTCTTTCCTCATGACTCCAGTGGCTGCTCGTTCAGTGTTCCCATCTCTTCTGTCTAAAATTAGCCAGGTCCAGCTCGTGTATGAGATAATAAGTGTGATGTTCTTGCTGCTCCACAGGACAAGTCTTGGCTGCCGCTGCAGATTTCAGCAGCGAGGGACCCCTCTGGGGTATGTGTGAAGTTTGGTTTTAATGAATGGCAATTTAAATGTTTCTGAGGATTTGGCTGAAATCAGTGATGTTCCTGGCCCAGGTCTGATGTTGTTAAACTTTGGTGTTGCAGTTCAAAACCCCTGTTATCCTGGAGTTTGTAAAGCAAAGGAAAAAACCTAAATCACTAGGAAACACCCCCCCCCCCCAAGCAAACCAACCAAACTTTTTAAGGCCCAGGGCAGCTCAAATAGCTATTAATGCCAGGAGTGCTTCTTAAACATTCTAGCTGGAGCTATAATAAGCTTAATCATTCAATTATATTTGATTGCTTTGAGATCCAAAGAAGCCATCCCCTTATCCAGCCCCATGAAACCCTCAGAGATCTAACAGTAAGATAATTCAAAGATAAAATTACCAAGTGAAGCTAATGTCCTACACTCGGTCTGACAAATGGACTCTTCCAGCAGTCGGTCTTTAGGCAAGGTAAATGGTCTGTAACTGTGTCTTGTTGGGGTGATTTTGCTGCTCTGATTGGAAACTGTGGGTGTCTTGCCTAAACCATAAATAAGAACAAAGCTTAAGCTTTCCCGGGTGGGTTCATCTCTGCCATTCCCACTTCAGCAGCAGTGGGGCAGATGTGCAGTTTGCTCTGGCTGGGCTGGAGGAGCTCACTCCTTAAAGCAGATGCTGTAGGTGATGTCAAAACACACAGAGTTGCCACATCTCAGTTGGCAGTGTCTGCAGATTTTTCCTCAGCCCTTAACTCTCTCTCCTCTTCCACTTCCAGTGAGCTTATTTTCTGCATAAATCTAGTCTAACTTAGAAGGATTTTGAGTCCAATGTGAGCTGTTTTGAGTTGGTGGCTTAAAATTTATACTGGTTCCATTTACCGATAATGGGACTGCAATTTTTCCCTAGCGACTAACTTGAACTGGAAGTGACTTTTGAAACTTTGCAGTTTTGCTCTGCTTTGGGGAGGGAAAACATCTTGATACTCAAGAAGTTGGCTGAAAAGCTGCACTGGGGCATATTCAGCAGCACCTGTTAGGGCGTTCCATTCCCTCTCCCTGTTACTGTGTGTTGTTAGCATAGATGATACCGGGGCAGCTTGCAGGAAAAATGCTAATGTCTCTTTGAAATGCACACAAGCAAATCCTCCTCTACCACTTCCTTCACCTCGGGGAAAGGTGGAACCTGCAAAGAGGCAGATTCAGATGTCCCAGTTCCCCCTCTGCTTTTTGATGTCATCCTCCACATTCTACAGTTTCCGCTTTAGTGTCTCCACCCCAGATGGCAAATAACAAACAGTGTACTTGGCTCTGTTCAGAGAGAGCTGGGTTCTGCAGATCTGAACCCAGCCTGAGGAGCTTAGGGAAGAGGTTTGTTTGGGTGAAATGTAGGTAGTCTGGAGGCTGCACACCTCCAGTGAGAACCCCAGGACCAGGACTGTGTCTGGTGGGCTGAGCAAAGTACTTCTCTCTTCCAGCTTTCAGGAGCTGCTGCCTCATTCCTAAGAGTTATCCAAGGCAGGGCTGCCATGTGCATTCTTGTCTTTCTCCTGCCCTGGTGTGGTGCTTTCCATATAGGTATGGTCCCTTTCCTGTCTTCTTTAAACACGACCTTGTGGTCCTCTTTGCAGGCTTTTGTCCTTAATGCGGATTCCTAGGGTGGTTCTGCTTATTGCCAGGCCTTACAACTCCTAGAGCAGGTGATTCTGTCTTCTCCTGGAAGGTCTATCAGCCCTTAACGTGAAACCTTTGGGGCATGACTTACATGGCTCTGGGATCATCTTCAAGATACCCCATCCCTGGGAGATCAGCGCCACTCAAAAATGCTGCTTCAGGAAGGTCTAGCAGCATTGTCCAAAGGGAATGACCTCTCATGTCACTGGGAAGCAGAAGCTGAGGTAGAACTAGGAACAGAGTTGAGCTCCGCTGCGTCCCAGACCTGTGCAGAGCCCCAAAGCCATTGCAGCAGCTTACGTGGCCAAATGCCAAGCTGGGTCCCAGGGGTGCTCTCTCAAGAGGGGTGTTACCAAAGAGTAATGAGCAGCTGCTTCATCATGGCCTTGGTGGTGCAGAGCTCTGGAGCCCCTCCTAGTTTCCCCCTGCAGTGAGCCATGCTGCTCAGGGCACTTCTCTCACCCACTTTAGCAATTTTGAAAGCAGTTTGGGCTGAGCCTCAACCTGTAAATCTCCCTCGCTGCTAAAACTTGTATTGAAAGCCACTTCAAGGACTTCTTTGTTCCTGGTCCTGCTCTTTAATGAAGTATTGGAATCTGTTAGTAAATAAACTGAGTCAAGTGTCAGCGTTGTTGATGCAGCAGGAAGGTAGGATGGTTGAAGTCAATTTTAAACAGCAATTAAACCATCTGACTTCATAGCGAGCAAATAAATACTCCACTCTCTGATATTCCTAAAGAAAGGTTGATTTATTTGTTATGTTGGTAGTTGCTGAAGTATCAGGATTTGCAGCAAAGTGGAGCCCTTTCTTTGGTGTTCACTTTCTGCCCAGCAGCAGGATAGTCTCGCTGCATACCTAGGGTACTAAAGATGTGTTGCTGAAGATGTTTTGTTGGCTTCTAACTCTGATAATGTTGGGAAATGGGGAATAACGCTTCTTACACAGTAGGTATAGATATATATTTATATTTATATATTTTTCTCCTCTCCAGCTACTTTAACATGAGAATTGAAACTCATTAAAACTAGCATTAGTTTCCATGGAATAGCTAAGATGTTTAATTTTAGAATTACCTGATAACTTGTGGTTTAGAGCTGAGGTGTCAGGCAAAAGAAGCATTATCTGCTGTTCTCAAGCAGAGCACGTTGGTGTGATTGTCCTCTCCTTCAGAGTTTTAAAATAGGTTTCTGACTTGCACATTAGCTGTTTCATCAAAGAAGTCTGGATGAGCAAAACCAGGTCTCTTTTGGCTAATTTCCAGCTGATTGTCAGCCTCGAGTTGCCTTCCTATTTTCAGGAACAGATCTGAAAGTGGTGCTGGGGAGTAATTCAGCTGGGATGGAGCAGCTCTCGCTGTCAGGAGCTGCTTTCCCACTTCAGCATGCTTGAGCTGCTGGAGCTCTGCCAGGGAGCTGCACCGTGCCAGGCTTCGAGCCTGGGAGCAGACGTGGACTGCTTGATAGGTTACCTTTAAAACTGACTTTGACTACAGTAATCCTGAGCCACGCTGAAGTTTGGTAACTTGCAAACTTAACAATAAATTGGCTTTGGTTTTTTTTTTTTCAGAATTACAGTAGTACTAATGTTATAAACAGTTTTGGAACGTGTGTGCTACTGGCACAAGGACTGGAGGAGCTGCAGAGTGCTGGGGTTGGGGGCTGGTACTTACCTGGGACCTTTTGGGTGGAGCTCTCCTCAAGCTTCTCACTGCTTCTTGTCTTACAGGGATGGTGGCAGAAGGGGCAGGGACGAGAAAAGAAGCAGCTGGCACAGATGTGTTGAAATCAGTGAGTAAAGTCAGTGCCTTGGAGGAAACCTCATCAGCTGTTACTCCTCCACCATCCCCAGTTTCCGGGCTGGCCTGGGGTGGTCGATCTGCTCCTACCATCATCAAGGATGTGAACCCAGAAGTGCTCCGGAGTGGAGTTGCCTGCCTGCCTGGTGAGTACCTGAGCTGGAACCTGGGAAGCACATCTTGGAGGAGGGCAAGGGGGATGAACTTCTCTTCCTAGAGCTGCTGCCTGGTGTCAGTTCCGTTTCTTTCACCGCAAACCTCTCCAGCAGCAATACTTCTTGAATCCTCTGAAGTTTCTGGATGGGAAGGACAGGAAGTAGAACTTCCCTCTCATGAAAGTTATATTAACTTGCTCCCAGGAGTCTCAAACTGTTAACTAAGTGTGTATGAGTCAGAAATGCCAAATCTGTGGGCTCATAGCAGTAGTTCAAAAGAGAAGAGTGAGCGTGCAGCTAATGATGGGTTGGTGGGCCTGACATCAGACCTGGCCGAAACAATGGGAACTTGATTCACTCGGGAGATAATTATAGGATAGGAGGGTAGAAGATGTCATTTGACAGTGCTCTCGTAAACCCAGATTTATTCTTGGTAATTAGAAGTTTGGTTGATTAAATGTAGCTGCCTTGATACAAGAGATTTTTAGAACACATTTGATTTCGTGAAGCGTAGCAGTGAAAGGAATATCCCGACGAAGTGTGGGTCAGCAACGTGCGGGATGAACCACGGCACAGCCAAACAGCAGATGACAAAACCAGCTATCAAGGGAGGACTTCCCAGAATTGTTCTGCTGAGATCAGTTGTAGGTCACACGTTACTCAGTGTTTGCATCTGATACGGCAGCGAGTATCCAATTGCTACAGATAAAACTTCTGCCTGAGCCAAACATTGGCAGAGTGGTGAACAAGGCCGGGGCCGTTGGCCAGGGCAGCCCGGATCGCTCGGTGCGCGGGGCCCACACAAGAGCTCTTTGTGTTTGACCCAACGGGAAGGAGAGCGGAGGCAGCGAGATCTGCCTCGCCGCTGCGAAACTGCTGCCTGGCAGCCTCTCTGTGAGCAGCCCCTGCGGGCTCGCTGCCTTCTGCAGCCAGCCAGGGGCTTGTCCAGCACCGGGCAGGGAGGGGGCTACGTTCGGTCAGCTCAGGAGCCACCTAGAAGTTGAAAATGGGCCAGGGAGAAGAGGAGAGGCCGGGCGGACCTGTGCAGTGTGGAGAATTGGGAGGGAGAGCAGAAAGGCAGCGTGGTGACTTCCCCCTCAGTGCTGGGGCTGTGAGGCCGATGTTGAGCACTGGTGTGGAAAGGGGAGGCCATGACTGTCTGGATGAAGAATGTGATTTCACCTCCGTGTTCTTGTTGGTGAAGCCTCTCAAATAGTTAGGGCTGTTCTAATGCCTTTGTTCTAAAAGGAAATGAGGAATATTGGAGGGGCTGCAGAAAAGGGTGGCAGCCTTTTCTTGTGATTGAATTGGGTGTCTTATGGCAAGAGCCTGGAAGGTTGTTTGTCACATAGGTGATCAGGAATGAGGTGAAAACACCTTCATGCAGGGAAGGAGGAGGGGGAAATAAGACTTTTCCAGTCTTCTGGAAAAAGGTGTAATGAGAAACCAAGTTCAGAGCAGTTACAGTACATTGAAACATTGGTCAGTGAACTGTTAGAACAAATTCCAGAGAAGGATTTCTGAACTTCTGATCTGCTAATAAGGTTGGAAGTTTTAGGGTGTGTACAACAGCCAAAAAAATACAGAGTTCAAGAAAGGGGGCTTTAAGAGAAGCTCACAGTCCATGGTGTTGTAGGAACCTGACTATGTGATCTAATGCTCTAGTTGTTTCCTTTGTCATGGATTCCTAATGTACAACTATCAAACAAGGCAAACGCATTTCAGTGTGGGGTGATGTGCCCTCAAAATGAATTGAAGAAACAAGAGATGGGATTGATACCACTTCCACGGAGTTTTCACCTGAGGGAGGAATCACGTTTTCTGTAGAAGCAGTGTCAGATCTGACTGACTTCACTTCTCTTGCCTGTCTCCGTTTGGATTTCGGTGGACGATCCTCACAGCCGGGGGAACTCACCACTCCTTTAAATGCTCTGTGTTAGACATTGGTAATATCATCATTACATTAGAAAGAGTAAATTTTCTAATAGTGAATAAGAGCTAATCAATGAACTAGTAGCTGGTGGAGTTAGGAAGAATTTTTCCCCTCAGGAGAGTTTCAGTTCTGCATTCTCCTCCTGACTCATCTGGTAAGGCCTCTGTTGGAGACCCAGCCTTGGTGGCTGTGGTTGCTTTTTTGACCCGGTCAGACAATTCCCAGGCTCTTATATGGAAGTTCAAGGTTTGGTCAAGTTCTGGTGGTGCTCAGCCTCCCTGATGTTGCCTCAGAGTAAGAAAAATGTTACTGAGTTTAGTTATCGAGCCATTTTTCCAGTAATTAAGTGCTCTTGGTTTTATTTATTTATTTATTTCTGATGATCCCCTTACCTTATGAAACAAGGTATATTAATAAGCTTTTTCTAATTTCTCTCCAGCTCTTGGACTATCCAGTGTCCAGAATACAGGAGTAATAAAACTCCTTCTGAATCACATGGATGATGAAAAGTTTTGTCCTGGCTGTTAGCAGGAGAAAGCCTGTGTGACAGTTCTGATCCCTGGGAGGGAGGAAGCCCTGCTTCTGAGTGATGCCCATCTGTGTCTGTGGCCTTTACTCAAACCACCTCCTGGGGACAGATTGTGGTCACACCAGGGCAGTTCTCTGCTTGGGGCTGTCCATCTGGATCTGGGTTGCCTGTCAACTCACATGCTTGTCCCTGGGATGGGGAGGGAGGTGGTCCAGGACAGCAAGTTCAGAAGAGGCAGAAAGAGCTTCTTCTAAGCCTCTGGTTTTGTCTTGTGCTTGGGATCCCGTAGTCCCTGCTGTCACTTCCCGCTGACTGCAAGCGCAGAGTGCTGGGCACTTGTGCAGGCTCTCTCCAGAGGCCCTGTCTGCTTTTGAATGGTGGGTGCAGTGCTGGACTAGATGACCTTGAAAGGTCCCTTCTTACCCAAAACATTCCATGATTCTGTGGTTCTTGGAGCACGTTGAGGCTAAAGCCTGAAGCCAGACTTACCATTTCATTTTGGGAGCTCCTAGAGCTGCCTTGGTTCCTGTGATAAGCTGAGTCTTTAGGTGTTCGGAAAGCAAGGGGCAGAGCACTGCCATCCTGGCTGACTGAGCAGAGGCATTTCTCCTTCCTCAGTGTACCACAGCTCAGCTGCATTGCCCATACTGTGCCTTACCTGTTCCCTTGGCATGGAGCAAGCTCTGAAACTAATGGCAGCCTGGCACCAACTCTGCCCATGTCAGAACTGTAGGCAGCAAGAGTGTGCTCCTGGGCTGTGAGCTCAGGGCTGCTGCTCCAGGGCTTTGCTCCTGGGAGGAGATGTCTGGTTACGTGCAGGGCTCAGCCCATGGTGTGCATGCCCAGTCTCACTGGGTAGTGCATGTTCTGCAAACCTGTCTGTGTTCTCTCATCCAACAGCAGTGTGAATATTGTTACACAAGCGGAGGTGAGATTCTTTACCTTGAGTTTGAGGCTCTTGCTCTTCTCATAAGGCTGGGTTATCATTAGCCAACCTCAGCCCTATTTGATGAAGCATGTGTGCTTGGGTAGCAGAGAGCTGTCCAAATGTAACACTACCGTGAGAGAAAACAGGCAAAGCTCAGCCCCTGTGCTCTGGGGCAGCACTTGGGTACTTTGGAAGTGTGTTTATAACCTACCACAGTCTGCAACACACACGCTGTATTGAGTTCTGTGGAGCATTTCCAGGAAGGTCATGGGCTGGTGATACGGGAATGTGAGCCATACACACCTGGAACCAGGCTCTGTGGACTTCCTTGTGTGACTTTTTTTCCCCTGTCTCTTTTTACAGGTACCAGAGATAAATCAGGACGTGCAGTGGCCATAATAACGACAAGAAACACAGCCTGGTTAAACCCCCACTGCAACACCACGGAACTTGTACGCCTTCTCCTGTACTTGCACAGCATCCCGAGGTTTGTGACACTCTTGGGCTGACTGGGTGGATGGTGCTGCTGTGTCCAGTTTGGTTTTGGGGGGGCGGAGGGTAGAAGCTGAGGCAGGGAGTGGAATGAGTTGACTTTACTGGCCTAGGAACCCGGTCAAGACAGTCCCAAAACTGTACAGGTGGAGATCTCCTGCTAGAGTGAACTGGCTTGTGTTCAGTAGGCACTGGGGCTGTTCTCTGTGTGCCTTGTGCATGTGGTGTGATAGAATTAGGTATGTTCTGAATGTTTTCATGTGCTGCTATGAGTCTGAGCTGGTCTTTCTATCCTTCATTAGCTCAGAAAATGGGATTTGGGAGCTGTGATGGGGCAGTCATGCAGCAGCTCTGTGATAACAGTGTTGTGACATGATATTCTAGGGCCAGACCTCCAAGCTGAGAGGGAGGGAGGATCTGCAAGGGTTGAGAAGACTTGCCTTGATGTCTGGCTGATGCTTGTTTGTCGAGTGTGCAGGCTGGGCTGGAGTTTGCTTCTGCAGGCTGGAGTTTGCTGCAGCTACTCTTCCTTTCTCTGTGACACTCTTTCCCCCCCAGCTCATCTCATTCCCCTCTCAGCTCATCTCAGGGTCTACTGAGACTTTGTTTCAGTTTTAGATGATTAAACTACTAAGAGGTAAAGCTAACTCTCTCCTAGGAAAGACTGTTTTAAGGACTTTAAACCATTGATAAAAGCTTAATCTGTAAGAAAGCTTCTGCTACTCAGGCTTTGTTTTTTATGCTTCTCCTGTCCCATCTGATTCTGGGCAAGACAGATGTTGGGTCAGCTCCAGAGCAGCTATTCTTGTGAGGCAATGTGGCTAAGACCAAGCTTGTCCCTGAACATGGTTAGGAAGGACTGGCTTTCCTATGCACATCACTCAGAGTGGGTATCAGCACCTTTGCCATCAGTGAGGTATGTCCTAGGGGCTGGAGAAATGGGAGTTTCAGGTGGAAATAGCAAAGGTCAAAACTGAGCAGTCTGGTTGGTGTTTTCCATGTATCTGTTTTGGCTAGGAGAAGGTGGCCAATTAGTCCCCTGTCCTTACAGAGCCATAACGTGCTGGGTTGTTTTACCCTGTCATGACTATGGGTTCTGTTTCCATGGTCTTGTTGATTTTCTTTGGTGACAAACTTTATCTCTTTTTCTCTGTCCTTGCAGACCAGAATGTCAGGCTTTGGGTCTGACTGTCCTTGTGGATGCCCGTCGCTGTTCACCGGTTCCTGCTCTCTTCAAGGCCTTCAGCATATTGCAGGTGAGCCTTGGGCTTGGGTGAAGGAACACTGTCTGGCTTGGGTGGATGTTCCAACTCCATCTGCTGCTCGTGTCTCCATCTGCCACCTGGCTTTCAGTTGGCTTTGGGAGGTGGAGTTACACACCCAGCCCTGTTTTAGAAGGATGACCTGGACTTGCCAGTCTGCAGACAAAGCAAAAAACCAAAGCAGGGCTGAGTTAGGTTAGACCATACCTCCCCATTCTTTCAAAGTTGCTTCCATCTCTGTGCTGAGAACAGCCCCTATCCAAATCTAACCGCTGTTGTGAATCAGCGTGCTTGGAGCTGTTGTCCCCTGCCCTGAGGGGCTGTGTGAAGTAGACAGGGATTTTTGCCCACCACGGAGCAGGGAGGAAGAGGGAAGGGAGGGAAGGAGGCTGCTTGTCATGCCAGATGGAAGAGCACGTGCAGCTGTTGATTGGAATCGGACGTGCTGTAACTCTAGAGTGCTTCGGGTCAAAGGCTTTCCTACCAGGCACTTGGAAAGCAGGTGGGTTGTGTTGCCCCTGCTCCCAGAGAGAAGCTCTCTGCTGCTGATAGAAAGCTGGACTCTAGTGATGACTAATCCTGTTTCAGCAGGTGTTCCTTTTAAATCAGAGCTTGGGCCTCTCAGGACTCCAACTCTGCAAACTGGAACGGGGCGATGTTTTAATGAAGCTGGTGTCTCTGTGGTTTTTGTGCTTCAGTGCCACATCTGAGGGCTGGGGCTGAGTCAGAGGGCTCTCCTGCTTCCTGGGCTGGGTGGAGCTGGGAGCTCTGTCGCCGCGCACCTTCTCTGTGGCAAAGGAGCGATCTGGTGCCCTGCTTGGCTCTGCAGAAGTATCTTCTCTTTCACGCTGTGCCCACATGGCAGTGGGCTCGCTAAAGCTTTTGAGCAATTCACTGCCTGTCTGAGTTGCGTGGTTGTGTCTTAGTGGGATGGTTTGGAAATCGGGAACGTGCTGAGGCACAGTGTGTTATTTTCGGTCCCCAGGCTCATACAAGCGTGGCAGGAATAAAACTGCTCTAACCTTAAGTTTCCTACCCTTTGAAAAGAGGTGGGAAGGAAGCTTTTTGCAGTAATATCCTGCTGTGGTGGCAGTTTGGCTCTGAGCACCTCGTTATCGGGGTGGTGCAACAGTTAGTTAGTTAACAGGGATTAATGTGCTGCAGGACGGATTGTGGAGCTGAGCGTGTGCTCCAGGTAACAGCAACTACCAGAGGCCGATGACTCCGCCTGTGGTTTTTCAGTCCTTGCCCTGACTCTTCAGCAGGTTCTGAACTCGACCTGTTCAGCTGGTTGTGGCACAGGAATAACCCCCCTGGCTCCTCGGAGCGTTCCCCGCTGTGGCCGTGCTCTCATCCGCTGGGAAACAAGGGCAGAGAAACAGAGGAGACTGACTGGAACTCGAGCAGAGCAAGCTGGGCTCTCTCCAGCCCGGCGATGTTGGCTGGGCCAGTGGGGGTAGACACGCAGGCTGTTGTTTCTGAAAGGTCACACAACAGATCATCTCCTTGGGGTCCTTTCTGAAATCCCTGACACATCTCCCAGGGTCTCTTATCTCTGGCAGACTGTCTCTGCAGCTCATTTCTCTGCCGTTCATCTCTCCACTTCAGCAGGATTTTATTTACATGGCTTTTGTGAAGTGGGTTCTGTCAGCTGTTGAGATCCAGGGCTGCTCCTTTAGTTCTGAAGGGCCTTTTTCCTCCCGAGGAGTGCGGCTTCATTGCTTCCGGGGGGGGCTGGGATCACAGAGCCAGTGACCTAATGCTGCAGTCCCTTCCTGCTGCACTGCTCAGGTCTGTTAACCCCAGAGAACCTCCCTGGGGAGGGAGGATTGGTCCTGCAGGTTTCTGGGGCAAGATCTGTCAGTTTGAGAAAGAACTTATTCCATTCTTCCATCTTTCAGGGATAAATGTGTGAATGGACTTTTTAAGTGCTAATAGACGACTACTGATGCTTGGCAGGCAGCTTTCCCTGCAGCACTGGGAGACTTAGAATCACCAAGTAAACTGATGAAAGCTTCTCATCCTCTCTGCTTTTTAGTTGTGTTCTGCAAGACTTTCTTCCCCCTTCCTTTTTTTTGGATATGGGGGGCTGGGAAATCCTCCTGTCCCAGGCAGCACTGGGAGCAGGGGCAAAGCGCTGCAACAGAGCTAACTCAGGAAGAAGCAGGAGGAACTCTGGTCACTCTGCATGGAGGTGAAGGGAAATGCCCAAGGCGTACATGCTGCAGGAATAGATCCCTCTTGTTCCTGTGGGAAGCTGCACAACGATGCTTTGGAGCAGCAGTTTGTGTGGAGGTAAATGCTGCTGTGACTTTTGGTCACCGCTTGTCACCGGTAAGTTCTGTGATTGTTTACTGCAGTCTCTTGGTCAGTGAGCAGGCAGAGCATGGAATGTGTGTGCTGGCCTTCAGCGTGGAGATACCTGGGATTTCTCTCTGCCTGAGTCTTTATAGAGTGAGAGGCTTCTGAATTTCGTGTATCCATGCAAACAACCCTGGAATCCACTGGGTCTGTGGGTTGGGAAGGGAAGAGCCTGTTCATGGAGATGTGGTGGCAGTGAAAGCAGAAAAGTTCTGTGCAAACCTTTCTGTTCAGGGGGTATATTTGCATACCCTGTTACTGCAGAAGCACGGAGGACCTTGGTCTGATGTTAAAGGGTCTGGTTTTGTTAGCAAAGGTGGTAGAAGGTTGTGCTAAAAGCTGCAGGAAACCTTCCTCAGGTAGCATCTTGCTGTTTCCAGCTCTGCCTGTCTCCCAGTTTGCCCCTGTAAACTGCTGTAGTCAATCTGGGTTGCTCCGTGGGTGCTGGATGAGACTGACTGCTCTTTAGCTGTCTGAAGAAAAAAATACGGTGAAAAATACTTTATATTTTTGGAAATATTACTGCTTCTTCGACTGGAAAATGCTGAACTTCTCCCTTGACAGGTTTCTTTGTGAATGGTTTCTCAGTTTCTATTTTCAGGAGTAACAAACAAGCAAGAGAATGTTTTGGCCGTTGTTGTAACCTCATGTTACACCATCACTACCTTTATCCCTCACTCAGTTTGCACATCTCATGGCTGCTGGAGTAGAAGCGGGGTTTTGAAAGAATGGATTTATTTAGTCTCATAATCTGTCTTGAAACCGTGGCTAATCTTCATCCATCAGTACTTTCTAGCAGACCAATTCACAGCTGCTGATACATCCTTCCCCTTCCTCTCTTCAGATGAGCTTCAGTATTTACCTAATGCTGCCTGAATATGCGATAAATTCTTTTTGGCCTTTTGATCAGTGTCAAATACCAGTGAAAGGGTGAATAATTTGCTTTGGAGAAAGTGATTTGAGAAGACTTAGAAACCTCTCAGGATTTTTGAAGATGTTTCAGTTGGGATTTTTTTCCTTCCTGTTCAAAAGGATCCTTTTTAAGGACTAGAGGGAAGAAGGTGTTTTCCTCTGCTCTGGAATCTGCTGCTGCTTCCACTTGCAGAATTTGGTCTCCTTGTGTTGGCATCGTTTCTTAATTGCTGTGCTGGGCCCAGCATCAGGTTAGGCGGCTCAGTCTCTGCTGCTCTACTTGCCTCTGTGCTCTGGTTGTGCTGCTCACACTGCCAGAGCCATAGTTTTAAGCAGCTTTCCTTGCTGCCCTGATCTGCTGTGTGGCAGGTTCCTTGCAGCTCGACCAACACCAGAAAGGATTTGACAGTTTCCAGCTAGGACACATCTGGGATCCTGGTCCAGGCATCACGTGTATAGTGGGCCCTGTCTCCATGATCTGGTTTCCTCTTCCTGCTGTTGCTCTCTGTGCCTGTCTCGTGAGTGCTTCTATAATGGGAGAGCTGCTCCAGGATGACAGAGCCACAGCTGCCAGACGTCCCTTGTACCTGGAATTTCTGTCAGCTTAACAGTAGCGACAGGATGCGAGTCCTTGATTGTGAGTTGGCACTAAGTAAAGACAAGACGACATTTTTGGCACTGTGGAGGGAAAAAACCAACCAACTTCCTTTCAGTTAGGAGAAGTGACCACGGAAGTTATCAAGAAAAAACCTGGACGTTGAACACAGTTCTTCTTTTTTTCCCCTGACACATTTCCTTCTGTAAATTTTAATGTTTTTATTGTTTTGGGTTTTTTTTTCAGTAGAGCCAAGACCTGACCTCTTTCATTGCTTCCTTAAATACTGCAGGACTAGTTGATCTGAAGCAAACTACCTTAAGGACATAGCCTTAGTACTCTGTAGAGTGACCTGGTGACCACCTTCCAGGCTTCTGAAATATTTTTGAAGGATAAATTACAATCTCCTGTACAAACCTGGTGTGGTACCTTCCCCTTATCGTCCCAGGCATCAGTAATGGACTTGTGCTCTTTTCTCTTGTAGGACATAGATCCTCACTGTATTCATGGAGTCCTGCTTCTGGTTGAGAGAGATCTGACTTTTCGGATGGAGAAGCCACCGGTGGGACAGGTAATGGAACCATTCATCAAGGGGCTGCTGGGGAGCTCTTGGTATCCTTTCTTTAACTCTCTGAACAGCGAGTTCCCTGTCCACTGAAGTATGTTCATTCTCGATGTGAAATGTCTGTTGCTGCTCTCTTTATTTTATGGTCGTGGTCTCTTAGGGGTGTGGTATTTATAGAGTTGTAAAGTTTCCCTGAGCTGAACAGATCTGTGTCCTGCTCTGTTTATTGCCAAGTCCATCAGTGACATTTGCACCATAATTATGCCAGTCTGCTGGGGCCCTCAAGACACAGGGAGGGGGAAGAGGAGATGGGTATGTGAGTGAGGTTCCCTTTGCAGCTGAAAAGTCTGGGAAGACTAATAGGAGGTGCTAACAGAGGAGGGAAAATCATCAGAACATCGCTGACCACCCCCAGTAGTAGTAAATCTGCCTTGGTATTCCATAGCTGTATCAGAACTGGAGGCTCTCAGCCACTCTGAGGTCCTCTCCCTCTGCTCTAAGACTGTTACAAGCTCCAAGAGTGGACTGAAATTCTGTGCCTGCTGAAACCCTGTAGACTTCTGACTAGGCCAGGACCTCCTGTTCAGTTCCTGTGGATGAAGACACTGGGAATAGCATCAGGTTTGCTGTGTGTTTGGGGGGTGTGGCCCCAAAAAGCAACTATTCCATTTCCTTGTTGCCCTGCTGTGGAAGGATTTGAAGTGAGGAAGGGGGCTGCAGGCAGGTACATGAAGGGAGAGCTACAGAGTTGAACAAATCCAAAGTGTGTAGGAGGGAACAGAGCACAGCCTCGAAAAGACGCGGCTATGCGGGAGGAATTGGAAACATCATCACTATACTGTAAGGGGGGGGGAACTTCACAATGTGTGTGTGTGTGGGGGGGGGGGGGGTTGAATGTCTGCACCTGAGTTCCCAGTGTCTGGGCTGGCTTCCAGGTACCTGTAGGAGCACTTGTCTCTTTCTCTGGTGAGTCTAAAAGTGCTTGGAGGTCCCACAAGACTTGCTGAAGGTAAGTTATCGGTGTTGAGATCCAGGAAACACTTTGGAGCAAATAGCTGCTGTGATGAGAGGGGAGTTGAAGGCAGGGCAGTGGCTGCTCTCTCAGACTGTTTTTCCAGGAAGTGAGATGGGGAAGCTGGGGACTGGATTTAACCTCTCGGACTCACCAAACAAATGGAAATTGCAGCACAACGTGGGAACGTGTGAGGGAGTCACTGCTTGTGCTGGGAGGTACTGGCTCTGGAGAAGGCTGGCTGCTGCCAGACTCCCAGCACAGCTGTTCTGCTGGGTGAAACAGCATGTTGTGGCCTGTGTTCCCGCAGGGTTCTCCTGCTGAGCTCTCCAGCAAGCTGCTCTAAACCGGAACTGATTTTTGTTTTCCATCATATCGTAGTGCTATTGCAGCTATCTGCTGCGGGCCTTGTTTCTGTGCAAGGGAGATAAAGAAATAAAGGATGCTGTGTGTCATTAACCTTCCCCTCTTCATCCAGTACTCACACCCTAATGCAAATGTGCTTTTATTTCTTCCATTTGTGTGCAGTTTGAACTCCTCACCTCCATGAAATCTCTCCATAAGCACATAGACAGCTCTCAGCTGCCTCTAGAACTGGACGGAACCTTCCCTTATTGCCACCGGGACTGGTTAAGCTTCCGCATGGTGAGTAGGATGTCTCGTGGTTCTTTGGTATCTGAGAGGAGTGACATGGTAACCGAGCTGAAGCAGGAGGAGCCTGTCAACAGCCGAGCCTACAAGCATTTAAAAACACTGGTTCTTGTAAAAGAGGTGTATGCAAACAAATCTCTTAGCAAAAGAGTATTAATACCGCCTTCACAAAATGGATGCACACTGCGACCTGTTGGCATGGCTGTGGGAACTACACTCTGAGCTTTGAACTCATCTGAGTATCATTCAGAATATGGTTAAATCTGGAAGAGAATCCTGTTTCGTTGTGATTTACAGTGGTGCTTCTCTTTGGTTATCCTCGGAGGCTTCAGTGCGGACGCTTCTTAAACTCATCTCAGGAGAAGGTGTTAGTAGCATGTTGCCATTGAACTAACAATCAAGAAATTGAGCATAATAAAAATAGTTAGGTCTTGTTGGGTTTGGAGCAGGTTCCCCAGACTCTAAGAGCTCCTTACTAACAAATATAGGCCTTGCAGGAGCAAACCTTGAGAGTTCCTGATAATCAGTTCAGATACTTCTAGGGACCTGGTTTTCCTCCTTTAGATGTAATTGACTTATTTACCAAAGTTGCCATCAAGTACTCCTTAGAAAATTAAAAGTACAGAGAAGCTTGAGCCTGGGCGAGCATTCCGTTTCTCTGTTAGAGCTGCCCACATGAGGCAAGGAGACAAGATCTTTGGTGAGTCTTAGGAAGGAGGCAACAGTAGGAGGCAGTACCAGCAATAGGTCCCTTCTCCTGTCCTTTGGCTGCTCTGGGTATGTCTGGGTAGGGCGCTTGTCTCTGGATGAAGGGTGGATTGAGAGACCTGCAGTGAACCATACCCAGGGGCAGACTGGAGCCAGCCCACAGCAGGGGAGGCTGACCCCTCTCTGGAAATGTTTGAGCTGAGCCATGTTAAACCTCAGAGAGAGAAGGGCTGAAACTACAGCACCCAAACACCACTTAGACAGCAGGTAGCCCTGGTGAAGGGTGCTGCAGGCACCAATAAGGAGGTTGCAGCCCCCAGTGCAGCCCCCACTGCCATTCTGTGGCAGGGTTGCAGATGATTTGCAGACTCCCAGAGTAGCGGCTGTAGCCCCAGCACCCAGCTCTGTGGACATCATGCTGTGGAGGGAGCAGCAAGTCCTGCGGATTGTACTGAGAGAGATTTGTCAGGCAGAGACTAGACAAGATTAACCCCTGACCTTGTGGATGACAGAACCATCCCTTTGGCTTCCAAGTGATCTGGTGGCCTTTTGGCAGCGTGGCTCGCTGCGGCAGTCGAAGCAGGTTAAGGTGTCATTGCTAACACCACAGTGCTGCTGGTCGCAAGCTTCAGCAGTTAGTTAAGCTCAGCATGTCCCAAGTGTTAACTTACCTTTTCCAACTTAATACAGAATCCACTTTTTAAACTCCCCTGTGCTGATGCAGTCGAGGTGCAGAAGCCTAATCTTGGTGCCAAGGATTGAATTTGGGGTTTATTTGGCAGCTGAGGAAGCAGAGACACTTTGCAAGAGGTTATGGATTCGTTTTCTGGGCAGAGCTGAGCTGAGAAAAGCTTGAGAGCTGAGCTGCTCTGCCTGTGCAGGAGGATAATTCTTGTAGGCAGGAGTAGGATACCAGGCTGCCTCTTGGTTGTGTCTTGCATCTTAACGCGCAAAACGCTGCCGAAGGGAGTTAGTGCAGGAATCGCTCTGTACGAGGTGCCTATGGATATGATGATAATGACCCCTGTGCTCAGCCCCTCTTAGATCCCCAGCTACGTGGCCAGCAGCGTTTATTTCCTGTCTGGGTGCTCTCACCTGCATCCTGCCTGTGAATGTGTCACTGCTGGGGCCTTTCCAGCACGCCGGGGAGGCGGCGGGGCCGAGTCCAGTTTCAAACAGCTGCTTTTTTGTTTTGTTTCGAGTGCGATTGTTTAGGAATAGCTGTTTCTCACTCCCATGATTTCAGTGGCTAGAGGGTGGCATTTGACAGTATTTGGGCTTTGTATCACTGACTTTTCTAACAAATAGTCTCATGAACCACTGTGAAATGGTTTTTTTGGTTGTTTTCTCCCCTCTTGCTTCTTGGAGAGAGGAGGGATTTCAGATTTGTCAGTAGTTTAAGGTGCTTAGTTGTGGAAGCTTTTCAGTTTCCTAGCTTTAATTGACACTACTTTTAATGATTTTAAAAAATGATTTAAAGTAGAGGGACTCCAAATACTCGTTCTGTGTTTTCTTCCTCCAAAAAATTCACACATAGTGATTCATCATAGTGGGAAGTTACAAGAAATGCTAATAGTAGGAGAATGTGGGACAGAAGTGGACTGATTTTTCTTTTCTGCACAGCGTGACCCGTGCAAGCCACGAGCACAGAAGTTTTATGGTCTGCACAGAGGTGCATCTGAAGCTTCTGATGGACCTCTCGTTGCTGACACAGCCTCACCAAATGGTGTCATTGAACCCTTGGGTTAACACGTTTGAGCCACTCTTGAATTATGTAATTCTAACCTTCTGTAAGCTGAAAAGAGAAGTTTTCCTGACAGCTGTGAGACAATAATCTCTGCCTTGGTACTTTCTTCTTGTAGAAGCTGGAACATTTGCTACAAGGATGCCAGGGTGCTTGTGCCTTCCTTCAGGGAGCGATTCATAAAGTGGAACCTGGAAAATTACCAGAAAGAGCTGAGGTGAGCAGGTCACAGAATCACAGACTGGTTTGTGGGTTGGAAGGGACCTTTAAAGCTCATCTAGTCCAACGTCCCTGCAGGAAGCAGGGCCATCTGCAACTAGAGCAGGTTGCTCAGAGCCCTGGCCAACCTCACCTGCAATGGGGCCAGGGATGGGGCAGCCACCACCTCTCTGGGCAACCTGGGACAGGTTCTCACCACCCTCAGCACCAAAAATGTCTTCCTTCTCTTCCATCTAAATCTCCCTCTTTTAGTTTAAACCTGCCACCCCTTGGCCCTGCTCAGAAGTCTGTCCCCATCTTTCTGACAGGCCCCTTGAAGTCCTGAAAGGCCACAAGAAGGTCTCTCTGGAGCTTCTCTTCTCCAGGCTGAACAACCCCATCTCCTTCAGCCTTCCTTCATAGTAGAAGTCTCTCACCTCATGTCAGAGGTGTGCCTGAGACAAAAGAGAGCAGGAAGCTGAATACAGAAAAGCTGTAGCTTTGAATTTGCAAGCTGTAGTAGCAGGATACTGAGTGCTGTGTGTCACTGTGGAGCTGTCAGGACAGCAGGACTAGTAGAAGCTCATTCATATGAGGTAATAGAGGCTTTTCCTCTGGGTGTAGAAGCTGGTTCTCTGGTCCCTCAGCATCATCCCACTGTACTTGTTGCTGCTGAGTGCTTGCTTCAGCACTGGAGTGCATTCTTAGCAGCTTCACAGCTCTGTAACTTGGTAGCTTTGGTGTCTCTAGGACTGAGAAGCTGCCTCGGGCTGTGCCACACCAGGTTGGCTTGAAAGGCCTGGAATCAATTTAGATGACACTGCAGTGTTCACCAGGCCAAGACTGTGCTGTGGTTCCCGCTTTGCTACCTCCGGAGCAGAAGTTTGTAAGTGGGCAAGAAGAGGAGGGTACAAAGATGGAGCCTGTGTTGTTGCAAACGTTGTATTCCCTCACTCTTGAGTAGCTGCTGCACCCCTGACATGATAGGAAACTGCTGCCAGCTCTGCACTGAGGGTCCCAACGAGTAAAGCAATGGAAGGAGATATCATATCAGTCTCTCTGGGCCTTCCTCCATCTGTGTGTGTATCCACAAACCCTTCACATGCACCTTGTCCCCCAGCTCAGAGCTGTGTGGGTCTGGGCTCTCGGAGCAGTAGGAGCTGGCTGTGAGTGGAAAACCAGGCTGGAGAGCTGCTGCTTTCTGTGCCCAGCGAGTGAGGTGTGGGCAATGATAGGAGTTGGGTTTCGATTTTAGCCTGGTGAGGAAAGTATCAAGAGTGTGAGGAGTGGTGTTTATTGCTTTGGACTTGGCAGCCTTGAGAGAAAAGCTGTGGGAACCAACCTCCCTGTTCCCAGGGTGGGCCAAGGTGAGATGTGGTTTGAGCGTGGTTTGGGCTGGGCGCCGGTTTTCATCTGTTCCCTCGTTGCCTGTAGGTCGCAGTAACTGCTCGTCTCGCTCTTGTGATCCTTCCAGGAGGCAGCTGTACTGCTGAGGAATTACAGGCAGTTGATGAAGAACGTTCTGGAAGACACGCGGCTGGTCAGGCTGCAGCTGGAGGGGGGAGCGCTCCTGGCCAGACTGAGGAAGGAGGAGTCTTGTGTCACCCTCACCCAAGACTACAGGTGAGCCCCAACTGTGGCAGGAGGTGGAGAGGAGCAAAAAGCAGGCACTGGGAGTCTCTGGGATGACCCATCTCTGGTGCAGGCCAGAGAAAGGCTTCGTGGAAAGTGGCAAAGGTGAAAAGCATAATGAATGTTACTTATGTTACTTTTTTTACTGCTTTTTCCTCAGCACAAAAAGCTTGTGTGGGTGGATTCACTTAGATGGTTAAAGTTCCTTTTCCAAGCCAAATCAGACTTATCTTCTGTAGTGGAGAGAGGGATGGATATTTTGTGCACTTCTAAAGCTCAAGCCTTAATTGGCGATGTGGGTGATGAATGTTTAGGTCCTGGGACATTATCACAGTGTGATTTCCCAAGGTGCTCTTACACAGGGGGATTTCCAAGGACCTTAACTGGGAGGAATGCTTTCTGGCTGGAGCGAGCTCCTCACTCCTCACACATCGGTATGGTTTGCACAAACAAATCCTCACTGCCCGTTTGCAGAGTTGGTATGAGAAGCGGGGAGGGCGAGAGGCCGGCTGTGCGAAACCCCCAGGGCATTGCACAACTCCTGTTTGGGCTGTTCAAACACCTATCAGCCTGTGCAGGCCTCTGCGCTATGCGCTGTGCAAACAGCAAGGCAGGCAGACAGCCCTTGCACCCAGCAGCTTCCAGCCCCTGTGCGAGAGAAGTGCTGCTGTGTGGGTGCAGAGGGTGTAGCGGGTGGTGGGGAACAGCTCCCTGCATCCAGCCTTGCTCTGGTTAAGCTCTCTGCTGCTGTCGCAAGCTGGGAGGTTTTAAGGGAGAGAAGGTAACAAAATTGAGATAAATAGAGATTAAAAAAGGGAGGTGATTCTGGCCCCCTGCACCAGTCTGGTGAGACGCTCCCCCGCTGCAGTTCTGAGGCCAGCTCAGGAGTCCTCAGCACAGCAGAGACAGGGATCTGTTGGAGCGGGGCCAGAGGAGCCCCAGCAATGCTGGGAGGGCTGGAACCCCTCTGCTGGGAGGCCAGGCTGGGAG
>WTSP01000764.1:24485-41270 GCA_025331215.1 Actenoides lindsayi | reverse complement strand
GAGAAAGGTAGGATTCTCACAGAATATTGTGAGAATCAGAGAAAATCCCTCTGCTAGCAGCTTTTTAGCATCCACACAGGTATATTCTAGGGACATTTTAAACTGTAGCTCTTCTATAATCTGCATTCCTGGATAGAGCTTTGTGACTGCTGGGATAAGCAGCATGGTGTTAAACCACGGTGTGTCTACCCAAGGCTGTAACTAGAAATGAAACAATGTATTAGTAGAGAAAAGCAAGGGACGCTACACTGTTGCTGCAATGAAAGCAGACGTGTTTGCATTTGTGCAGATGGATTCTAGCAACTCAACCTGCTGTTCAAGCTTCTGTGGCATACAAGGCTGTTTGTTGCAACTGGAGGGAGTAATTTTATACTTGAGATACATTCACACATCTCCCTAATGACACAGACTGTAGACAATGAGGTACGCTAAACTAGGGCTTTGGAAAAACTTTTCCAAACATCTCCCACAGACACTGCAATGTTCTTGTGTCTTGTGTATCGTATCTAGGGAATAAATTATTCCTGTATTTGCTATAAGCTGTTGAGCATTTAACTGTGTTTTAGGTGATCAGTAGCGTTCTAGAAATTACTATAATTATTGTTCTGTGAGTATACATATAAAATCAATTTTTCTTGTTCTTTTGTCAGATGTATATTTTCCCTTCCTAAACCACTATGCAGTTCTATAAAATGAAATTGGGAGGTCAGATGGACAGCAGAAAGCAGAAAGAAGACAGGCATGGTGACATGCAAAACTGAATGTGCTGATAAACCAAATACAAATCTTCAGTCATTCTTAGCAGATAATAACTAAGGAGAAAGTTTTCTACCTGATGTTCTGAGAGTGAGAATAAAGAAATTCTTTGCAGACTGGGGTAGTGCTTCTACTGTCTCCTAATAGCTCTTCTAGTAAACCCAGTATCCCTTATTTTACAATAACATTGCTTCAATCAACATTTAATTTTTGGATAACAACAGTAATAATTGTACCAACCATCTCTTCGTTTTGTCTTTTAATCCTTTGCAGTTCGTCAGCTTCACCGGGAATTCCTCAGAGCTGGATCCAATGTTCTGCAGACATTCACCTTCTATGCCAGTGAGGACAAACTAGAGAACAGGGGCAATTATGTAGCTGAGAAAATAAGTGTGAGTAAAACTCAGTTTTAATGAAGATATGAAAATTGATTAATTTTAAAAGGTTTAGTAGATTATCAAGTACTTCCACAGTTTGTTGTGACACTGTTGGTTATACATGAGGACCAAATAATGAGATTATACAATTTCAAAGTCTGGAATAGCAAGAAAGACAAGGTTAAATGTGAAAATAATAACAAAATGGGGCAAGAATGAAGAAAGGAAAGAGGATGCTTGCATCATATTTTTCCCATCTGAGGAGATTAGTTTACTGAAATTTTGATAAAAAGAGTACAGGGGAGCTAAATGCACAAAGAGCAAAATTAGTTAAAAAAAAGAGTAGTGTTTTAATATCCAGAGAAATAAATCAAATGCAAAAAATGGTGAAGAATTCTAGAGAATAATGAGGGGCTAATGTGTATGGAATGTTTTTTAGAATCATATCTTCCATAAAGTAACAACTGAAAAATCCAAAGTATATACACTGTGGTCAATATTCCCCTTCTCGTGTGTAAGAGTAATCTGCTACAGCAACAGAAGCACCATGTTGGTGTTTTCTTACCCACAACACAAAGGAACTATATGATGTTGGGTGTGTTCACTACCTGCAGGATCCAGCTGCACTGGGGCTTCTGGCACAAACATTTCTAGATAGTTCCTTTGATACTAGAAGGTTCTCTATTAACTGTTTTCTCTGATCCTTTCCTTTCCATTTTGGTCCTATTGTCTATTTCAACCTCTGCAAAATAGAGAAGATTCTTCAGAGGGCAGGGAGGAAGGAATATCTTTGTACCTGTGAAGATATTCCAAACCAGAAATTAGAAAAATCTAGACACTAGGGAAACACTTGAGGCTTAAGAGGTTATACAAGAATGTCCTGTGGCCAAATTTATTTGAAGTGCTGTATCTTTACATTCAACAGATGCAACACTGAAATGCCTGAAGTGGTAGTCTCAAAATCAGAGTGCCTCTGGA
Organism: Actenoides lindsayi; assembly: GCA_025331215.1. Taxonomy (NCBI): domain Eukaryota; kingdom Metazoa; phylum Chordata; class Aves; order Coraciiformes; family Alcedinidae; genus Actenoides; species Actenoides lindsayi. Next base: position 39,159 of record WTSP01000764.1, on the reverse strand, counting down.
ACAAGCCATGCTGCAACTCTTGCTGCCATGCAAAATTATAAGAGGGGTTGTGAGAGCACCTGGTATTGGGATTGCATTACCATAGAGCTTTCAAGATTGATTTGCTGCCAGTTGTAGAAGCAGGTTGCTCCAGGCTTTAACTGATTTATGGTCCACGTCCCAGAGTTCCCAAACATGTACCTGAGCACAAGTGCAAATGGAAGACAATCTGTCAGCAAGGCCCTTAAATATCAGCTGGGTGTTTTGAGGCGGCCATGGAAAACTTCAGCTGAGAGAAACCTATGTATATTCTAAGTACTCCATGGGCTGCAGAGAAACCTGCTCTAATAAATGCTTGTTGTCTATCCCAAATAATGATTCTTTTCCCAAATTTTTTTTCCCCTACCCTAACTTCCTTTTCACAAGCTGTTCTAGTCACCTTGATTTAGGTATAGATGGAATGTATCTTTCAGCCTAGGTGATTAATTAATCAATTAATCACATATAGTGATAAGTTTCCCTTTGTTATTCTTCAATTGGTAACTTTAACATTGGATATTTAATGGTATCTTTTCTTAAATGCCTTAAATAACTCTGTATGAATATTATATCTTAGGTTTTTAAAATTATCAAAATACTAAAATACATTTTAAAAAGGAATGAAAAATCTATTGAAATTACTATGTATTTTGTTTTCTACTCACAAAATGTCAGAATAAAAGCATACACCTGATTGCAACTAACTAATCTTCTAAGAGACAAAGAAAAGCCCATTTCACACCAAATATTTGCTTTTTATAGACTATTTGTGTAAGATGTATTAAAGGTAATATGCTTTTGTGGTATTTGATAATATGATAACTTAAAGGTGGCAAGAAATTTATTTCCTAATGTTTGTTACCTTTTTGAAAGACGCTCATGTTTCTAATCAATATTATTTAAAGATCCATTTAAATTATAAAAGAATATGAAGAAACTATTATGGCTTTTGACTCTTTTTCTCCTTTCTGTGATCTGGAATTACTTTCATATCTCTGACTATGTAAAACTGACATAATCTATATTCATACAGTGCCATAAAGTGAATGAAGCTGCTTGTGACATTGCAAGAGAAGTGGCTAATGAAGGCGATGCTTTAGTGGCTGGAGGAGTCAGTCAGACACCATCATACTTAAGCTGCAAGGATAAAGCAGAGGTTAAAGCAGTCTTTCGAAAGCAACTGGATGTCTTTATGAAGAAAAATGTGGACTTCCTAATTGCAGAGGTAAATCTGTTAAAAAGTACATGCCTTCAACTAGCACAGTGTTAACTTTAAGGTGTCTAGTCTACTTTAGGGAGTACAAGTATATATTTTCAGTTATACTTTTATGGCAGTAGTATCAAATATTTTTCTAACTACACAGCAGCATCTGCAAGCATCCTACAATTCAAACCTAAATTTCTACCTCATTCAAGTCAAATTCTGTACTGGTACAAAGAAGATAGACTAATGTGATTTTGAGCAGTTCCTGTTTTCTCCCATACATTGTAAGCAATCAACCTAAAGTGACTTTTTAAGAAGAAAATTTTTCTTTGGGAATAAATCCCTGATTAACCTCCTGTCTGGGCATTCTTATTCTGAAACAAGGGTACCTCTATTTTTTATTTGATTTTACTCACTGACTTTTTAAAATCCTTTTTTTAACTGTGTGGTCAGTGAACTCAGTTTAATTCTATTAAGGTAAATCCAAAAATAATCAAGTCATTGTATCGCTGGTGAATTTGGGGTCTGGATTAATGTGTTTATGCTTCATCTCCAAGGAACTGAAGTAGTCCAGTTTTAATTTCTTTCAGTATTTTGAACATGTTGAAGAGGCTGTCTGGGCAGTTGAAGTTCTAAAGGAATCTGGAAAGCCAGTTGCAGCTACAATGTGCATTGGTCCAGAAGGAGATATGCATGGCGTGCCCCCTGGACAATGTGCTGTCCAACTCGTAAAGGCTGGTAAGCATCTGCTTTAACATGCCCTTTAAAAGTATGGAACAACATCAAGTCCTTAAATATTAAGATAAATGGATGTGTATCTTAAGTACATAGCTTCCCAATCATATCTGATAAAAGTTTTGACACTGTAGGAAAATTTTTATGTGTACTTTACTAGAGCAGTGTTGTAAAAATCCGTATGAAAATGCATCTATGAAATCCTTGTTAATGAGGATGTTATGGGGAGCAATAGCCACAGGCAACTGATACTGAATAGAGAAAAATCCTAAACCTGTTAAAATTTGGTTTCAGAGCCAACCCCAAATTCTGGAAACATAAGCAGAATCCAAAGCCATCTTAGATTGTCTGCTCATGTTTTTAGAAATGTGTGAAGCACAGTTCAAATCCAGGATGAGAGAATAAGAGGACAAAATAATTCATCTTTTCACCTATCAAGGTCTGGGTTTTCTGCAGGATAAGGGAAAGGGCAGAAGAAATCAGTCAGAGGCATGATCAGTGATGGTACAGGAGTTTATTATATCTCTTACGAACTACTCTTTTCCTTTGGAATTACAGTTGAAATGCAAAGGCAGAACCTGTGTTAGGATCCTGCTAGCTATTGGCATATGTGGCTGTATAGAATCAATCTTTGCTGATTAAACACTAACAAGAAAAGCAACAGTATGATGGTGGGAGGTGTGATTAGTCATCAGGAAGGAAAAGATGAGTGCAACTGAGTTGTAAATGGAATGATCAACCTCAGAAGAGTTGAGACTGGCTTTAATGTGATTGTCTTGTTTTCATAATGCTGGTGTAAAGATGGACTCAGCTTCTGGGGTGCTATGGCTAATAATTTTCACCTCCCACTTACTGGGGACATGTAACTTGAAGTTATTTTCCTCCTCCTAGGTGCTTCTATTGTTGGAGTCAACTGCCATTTTGATCCAGATACTTGCCTGAAAACTGTGAAACTGATGAAAGAGGGCTTGCAGGCTGCTAAACTGAAAGCCCACCTGATGTCCCAACCACTTGCTTTCCATACACCTGATTGTGGAAAGCAGGGTTTTATTGATCTTCCAGAATTTCCTTTTGGTAAGACAAGTTTTTGTTTTCTTTTGGTTTTCTTTTTTTTTTTTTTTCTTTCCTTTTTTTTTCTTTTATTCTCTGTACCAACCCCCAGTTTTTAGTGAAGCTGAAGCAGCAACATGTCCTTCTGTACAAAAGGATGAATCCCAATTATCCTGTCTGGAATTTTCCATAGGAGATCATAATTTTGCAGTTTAATATCAGATTAAAGATCATCCATATAGTGAGAGTACTTCATTAGTATCACAGCACATGACTGAAAGTGAAATTAGGATGAAAACAGTTAAATCGACACAGCCTAACCTCAGTTAAAAAATGTAGTTGTTCCACATGCTATAGAGCCTTGTTCGGGACAGCTACAAACAATGCAAAGAAGTGAACAAAAGCAAACACTCTGAGAAAACCCCAGTCATCTGGGTTGTGACATCTATCCCACAAGCTCTACCATGTTTACTTGCATAGGGATTTAATGTACAATTCCTATGCAGAAACAGATATAGGTGCATGCTTGTTGCACTCATAATGGTCCAGTCCTGCAAGTGTAATTGTCAAAGATAAGTGAGATCAGAGAGAATCTAGAAGAGGGAGTATGTTCATTAATGTAACAAATGGATTAGCAGTTTGGAGATTGATTCATCACATGTATGTTAAGAAGAAATTCTACAAAGACTGAAAGATTCAGCCACTTTGCATATATAAGGCTTGTGTATTTAGGGCTTATTTCCATTTGGGATGTAGAAGATCACACCCCTTTAAGATAAGAGAACAAAATCAGTCTCGATATTTCAAAATTGATTAGAAGAATCATATTTAGGTATCATACATTCTTCTTTAAGAGCAGACTAATGTATTAAAACATTTGAAACTTGAATTAGTAGCAAAAAAACCTGACAGATAGATGTGATTTTTCAGGAAAGATACTTTTTAAATTCCTCTCTTCACATAAAGAATAAAGCATGAGCCTGAGGCATTCATTAAAAGATAAAATGTCTCAGTTCTGAAAATATTGTCGGGTGTTTAGAAGATACCAACTCATTTACCCTATTCATTCCTTCATATAACAACTCTGATTTCAAGCAAAAAAAAAAAAAAAAAAAAAAAAATAGACCAGATTCAATAAGTAATCAAGTGACTTGAGGGATTCACTTTGGTTTGTTGTGGTTCTCGGCCTGTAATAAGCAATCTGTATGAGATCTCAGCTTTCAGAAATTTCATGAGTCAATTGGAGAAGGCTGGTTTTGTGAACATTTTCAATACCCAGAAGGACCAACTAATAACTTGACAGAAGATAAGAAATTTGGTAAATCACTGTTAAACTGACCCAGTTAACTCTGTTTTTTGTGGAAGACAATATGCACAAATAGGTATTTAGATATTTGAAGTGTATGTAACCTCTGTACAGGCCAACAGGATCTCAGTTTCTAGAAAAGCATTGGCTATATTGTATTGGCAAACTTTAGCACCTAGGTGCCTGGATTATTTATCTGTTGAACTTTTTCCAGTTTTCTGTTTTCCCTTCTGTGTTACTGTAATTGCTCTGAAATGTCATCTATTAAGCAAGGACAATGTTTCAGAAAGAAATATCCTGGTGACATAAAGCATACCCAATTATCTCAAGAGTAGACACATAGAAGGGCTAAATCTAGGAAGAGGTTACAATCTTCTCATCAAAAATTGATGAGTATTTCAATCTCTTTTTATTATAAATGTTAACATAAATTTTTAAGCTACAGATACTTAATTCTGAATAAAGCCAAGAAAAGAAATGCATTGACAGGCATGGGAAATGTTAGTCAGTTTTGGGAAGGGGAAAATTCCACAAAATAAAATCTATGTGGCAGTTTCTTTTCTAGAATACTGCTTGTTTTCAGTCACCATGTTTCACCAAATGTGAGGCTGCTTCTTAGGGCCAGGTCTATCCCTGTTTCTTCAGAGAGGTTAAGTTCTTGCTGTCTTTTCACTCCTAAAGCACAAGGACTGATTCACAGAGTCATGGGCAGGGACACCTTCCACTAGACCAGGTTCTTCAAAGCCCCATCCAACTTGGTCTTGAACAATTCCAGGCAGGGGCCATCCACAGCTTCTCTGGACAACCTGTTCCAGTACCTCACCACCCTCATCATAAACAATTTCATCTTAATATCTAATCTAAATCTACCCTCTTTCAGTTTAAAACTGTTACACCTTGTCCTATCACTACACTCAATGATATAGTCCCTACCCATCTTTCTTACAGACACCCTTGACGTACTGGAAGGCTGCTATAAGGTCTCCCTGGAGCCTTCTCTTCTTCAGGCTGAATACCCTCAACTCTCTCAGCCTGTCCTCACAGGGGTGTGCTCCAGCCTCTTAATCATGTTCATGATTCTCCTCTGCACCTGCTTGAGCAAGTGCATGTCTTTCTTACGCTGAGGGCGCCAGAGCTGAACACAGTACTCCAGGTGGACTCTCACAAGAGCAGAATTGAGGGAGAATCACCTCCCTTGACATGCTGGTCACACTTCTTTTGAGGCAGTCCATGATGCTTTCTGGGCTGCGAGTGCTGGCTCATAGTTTTTCATCCACCAACATCCCCCCTTCCTTCTCCTCAGGGCTGCTCCCAATCTACTCATCATCCAGCTTTTATCCATGTTTGGGATTGCCCTGACCCAGATGCAGGATCTTGCACCTGGCCTTGTTGATCTTCACGAGGTTTGCATGGGCCCACCTTTCAAGCCTGTCCAAGGTCACTCTGGATGGCATCCCTTCCCTCCTTCATATTGACTGCACAATCCAACTTGGTGTCATCAGCAAACCTGCTGAGAGTGCACTCAGTCCCACTGTCTATGCTGCAAACAAAGATGTTAAACAGCACTGGTCCCAGTACCAAACCCTGAGGAAGACCACTCATCGCTGGTCTCCACCCAGACACCAAGCCGTTAACCACAACTCTTTTGGGTGTGAAGATCCAGCCAATTCCTCATCCACCAAGTACTCCACCCATCAAACCTAGGTCTCTCCATTTTAGAGACAAGGATGTTTGTTGTATGGGACAGCGTCAAATGCTTTGCACAAGTCCTGGTAGATGATACCAGTTACTTTTCACTTATCCACCAATGCTGTAACCCCATTGTAGAAAGCCATCAAATTCATTAGGCATTATTTGCTTTAGTGAATCTATGTTGGCTGTCACCAGTGTGGCATAGTTTCCACAGGATCTGCTTCACCATCTAGCCAGGCACAGAGGTGAGACTTACTTGCTTGTAGTTGTCCAGCTCTTACTGTTTTTCCTTTATAAAAATGGGGGTTATAGTTCCTCTTTTCCAGCCAGCAGGAACTTCACCAGTTTGTCACATCTTCTCAAATATGATGGGTAGTGGCGTAACCACTTCGTCTGCCAGTTTCCTCAGGACCCTCATAATGCATCTCATCAGGTCCCATAGATTGTGACAGCATGGATTATGGAGAAGACGGGGGTACACACAATAGTGTTCCCCTGGAGTTTGCTTGCTTATACACGTATAAATTGAGTGCAAGATGCTGCATTCTTAGTGCTGATAATTTTGTATCAATTTTGCATTAGCTTTTTAATATATAAGAGACAAATAATGAATTTGTGCTTCTGATGGTTTCTCTCACATCTGCAGGTCTGTACACAGGTTTACTTTTATTTAAACAGCTTTCTAAGATAGATAGCTTCCTCTGGTTTTCCTTCTGATGTTACACCATCCACTTTTCCTTTGACCAGCCATTCCCTCTGAGACCAATAATTTTCTGTTTAAGGACATTATATTTTTTCCTTCTGCTTTTTATTTTCTGGTCCTAACTGCTCATTGGACGTGAAGCAGATCTGCTTTATATCACCCTCTTGCATATTAGGCATTTTTGGGAAAGAACACAGGGAGAAGAATCCTACCTCACTGCTGTGTCGCTGGAGCTTTACTACCTCACCATGGCTTCTTTACCCAGTGGAGCGTTCAGTGCACAGACATCATGCTGCATTCACCTGGTTCATGCTAGTTCATCTCCTGCAGATGTGCATAAAGAATTGGGATGATTTTCATTCTTGTACTTTTATTTCTTAAAGTGTCTTCTTCAGTCCATGGTCTTTTCTTTCCAGCTCTGCCATGCTTGTGCCTCCTTCCCTTTGAGATGTGTTTCCTTGTTCTTTTCACTATCTATTCCTTTCCTTCCATGAGTCCTTCCTCTCAGTTCTGTTATCCCTTCACTCTGCTCATCACAACTTGCAACAGAGAGAAGGGATCAAAATAAATATTGCATCCTAACTTAACTACACACAGAACTTTCCACAAGGAATGAAGAGGTTTGAGGCAGCAAGGCGCTTATGCCTGGGATTATATCTGAATAAGGGATGGGCTAAGAAAGAGCTATAGATGCCAGCTGTCAGTAATAAGCATTCTGGAGGAATAATGAGCGGGCTTATTCCATTTGCAGTTAGGCTAATACCTTTTCCTTTCAAAGATTACTGTAATCAGATTTCCAAAAAATTGGTTGTTTACTAGGAACTGTTGGAAATGGAGATATAACACTGAAAGTACTTCAATACTCCAGCTATGAACTCTGGCAGAATGACAAACATGTGACTTAGGGCTTGATTAGTCTCAGAAGATACTGGGTGCTGTTTTGCAAGGCCAAAAAAGCTTACAAGTGTAGCTCAGCAAAGCACAACAGAATCTGAAAGCTAGACTTCTGGAAGTTTGCATCATTAATTCTACCTCAGACAGTTTGAACACGTGTATCTACAACCAGATCTGTGAACAGTGTGCAAGTTTCAACCAGATGATTTCTTACCAAAAAATATGCTGAAATGCAGCATGGTGGAAACTTATGATATGAATGTTTTTGCAGGTCTGGAGCCAAGAATTGCAACCAGATGGGATATTCAGACATATGCAAGAAAGGCCTATGACTTGGGAATTCGTTACATTGGAGGTTGCTGTGGATTTGAGCCATATCATGTCCGAGCAATAGCTGAGGAGCTGGCTCATGAAAGAGGATTTTTGCCAGAAGCTTCTGAGAAACATGGCAGCTGGGGTGATGGCCTGAGCATGCATACCAAGCCCTGGGTCAGAGCAAGGTATGTACATCTGACCTGGAAAGTACACTCACATATTCCTTGCAGAGGCTTATATTGGTCTATGCAGCAGACTGGCTTAACTGATACGGAGGTCTAAATACCACTGTAAATTTTCTGTGTGTTAATAATTTGATGATCAGGGAGCAGGGAAAGGAGTGCAAGGGCAATAGAAGAGTGCCACAAATTGTCATCCCTCTTTAAAATGAAGATTTGGTCTGAATCAATGTGAAAGTCGTTGATGAAAGTTAAGATCAAAAACTGACTGACTGATGTAAAACAGATGCTAATGGTGAGTGTCTTACAGTGTTCTTTTCAAGGATGAAAAGATAGTTTTAAAGCACGTAGCATTTCATTGCATGCTTTCATTCACGCTTCTTTATGAAAATACAAAGTCAGTCTGTGCAAGATAGATGACCCTTTGCAATGGTCATTTAAGCCACATTTCATTCAGTATTGTGAGGTTCTGGAAAAGAACCCTGAATTTCCTTTTCTTTCTTTAGGGCAAGAAAAGAATACTGGGAGAATTTGAAGCCTGCTTCAGGCAGACCATATTGTTCTTCACTGTCAAAGCCAGATGGGTGGGGAGTGACCAAAGGAGGCAAGGAGCTGATGCAGCAGAAAGAAGCAACAAGTGAACAACAGCTGAAGGAGCTCTTCCAGAAACAAAAGTTCTAATCCACTGCAGTTGTATAAATGTTATAACGATTTATCTACAGATCATCTCATGATTCATGAGAAAATCTGTGAAGATGAGTACCCTCATTGATTTATCAGTTAACATGTAATGAAAGGGACAAAATGCAGAAAGAATGTGATTAGAGATTAAATATGTCAAACTTAAAATAATAAAATCTTTCTCTGGACAAATAGCTTAGAGAATGCACAGTAAGAAGGAGGTTTGGATTCTCCTAATAATTAAGCTTCTGTTAGCTAGGTGCCAGTAACTGGGTAGACAGAGAAAATACATGGAAAGTAATAATTAGCTCAACTCACCTGTGAAAAAAAGCCATCAATATGGTATCAATGGACTTCCACCCCTGAGTCTGTTTAAATCTGGGATTACGTAGAAGCTTCCCCAGATGTCAAGATTTGTTGAGGACTTCTTAAGGGGCACACAAGTTGCCAGTGCTTCAGACACAGTTATCTATAGTCACTTTCTTGACTTAAAGAGAATAAAAGTAAACTGGAGAATACATCTTATAAATGAAATAAAAAGATAAGGAGAATTAGATCTTGTGGGAGTTTCTTATATGAAGGAGAAAGGCTCAGAGAACTCTTAGGAAAGAAAAATGACAGGTAAATAACTTTTTGTCTCAAGGTACCAGATACACAAGATTTACTCATATGGAGGCTAAGAGATTAGTTAAGAGATTATTCTGAATTTTTTTTAAAGAATCAAATAAATTAAAAGTAATATGATGGAATAGTGTTGTTTTATCTTCACATCTTAAATTGTAAGAGCTCAAAACAGTGTAACATACCTCCAGTCAACAACTAATTTTCAAATAATCTATCTGATTTCTGGATATGTCATTGGAAACACTTGGTTATCTCAAAATAACACTTGAAAATTGAAGCTTCCTAAAATATAACTCCTGTTTATAAGACTAGTAGAACATTCCATGATTTATTTGTTTTTAAGCTGACTGATTCACTCAAGAATCTTAGCTATAAGAAGACATGAAGAAGACATGAAAATCCCTGTTAGGAAATAGATCAATCCACCTAAGTTAAGAAAACTCACAGACATTTGTACACTGAATTTGTTGAGAAGGGTTTTCTTAGAAAGGGTATCACTACCCTCAGAACACATAAAGGACACATTTCCATTGTTTATTTTTGTGAAATACTACACAACTTAGATTTCTCTCTAGATTCTCATTCCCTCCCATTCTACATTAAAGCCACTACCATTATGAAAATACCATTCTCAGAGTTAGTGTTGAAAGATTTTGTTGGACTGCTTTTTATGTATAAGTTTATTTCATTATTTCTATCCATGTTAATATCCTGCTGTTCAGGAAACATTGAAATATGCAATAGTTTAATGGGAAACTTCAGGTATCCTTTTCAGATTGGTACTGGCAGACAGATTTTAGAAAAAGCCATCTGCCTTCACCAAGCTCATAACAGACTGAAATAGTAACTAGCTGGAAATTTTGCCTGGCAGCCAAAAGTAGACAAATCAAGAAGGCAGGTATTTTTAAATGTAGATTATTTGGAAAGCATCCATGTACTTCATTAAACTCCTTTCCCTCCTAAACCCTTCTGGACCTTCCCCCTGCAGAAAACTGAAAAATGCAAGATCTGTAAAACAAAAAGGTCCAACCTTTGATCACCACCAAAATTCATGCACCATTAAAACATACACATGATAAAGTGGCCTAAAATACAAGCTACAATTGATAAAAGAACTGTATTGAACAATCATTACCAATTTAGGGACTTTCTGTGGCAAAGGATGAGCTTGGCCATCATACTCTACAAAAGCAGCTGGACTGATATTTTCCTTTTAAAACTGTTCAAACATGCAAAAAAAAATTGTATTGAAGTGAATGAGTTCACAACACAGAATTTTGAGGAATAATGGTGCTTAAGAAAATTAGCAAATATGACTTTAAGCATCTACTTTTAGCTACCCATCTTAAAAAGAATGAATTTTAACAGACACTAACAATGAAGAAAATATATAAAGGCTATTTGAAGCCATTCAAAATGAGAGCGGACCCAAAGGGGAAACTATACAATACCTGTTTGATTCATATCACAGGCTGGACTTAGAAAGGAATTGATGAAAGCAAGTTGATGGGATGCTATATTGATCACTACAGAACTATAGTGATCACTACCCTAGATCTATAACTATAGATAGCTACTATCAAAAAACCAATCAAAACCAAACCCTCCAAAAACTACAGACACCCCCTCAAAAACAAACAAACAAAAACCCCAAGCAGCAAAGCCAACAAAACTTTATTTCCCATTTAAAGCTTTCTAATGGTCATTACATGACTTGGTAAGAAAAAAAAGACAGTCTAACAGCAAAACCCTAGGAACCTTGTTTCCTTAGAAAGTCTGTCTGAGAATTCAAGTTAGGAAGTGAAGGAGGCTTTAGCAGGTCAACTCCTGTATTTTGCACCCTAAGGCAGGACCAGCTGCTTATAGGGAAAGACATTTGTTTAACCTGTTTGGAAACAACTAAATGAGGGACCTTCCATGCCAAGCACAGGCAGTCTGGTTACTTCACTCTTCTTAGCAAGTTTTTCCTAATCTGAATATTCCTTGATGGAGTTTAAATCTATTATTTCTTTCCAGCTCATTAGAGACATGAAGAATTTATTCCCTTTATCTCTGCAGAAGCCTTTTATACATTTGAAGATTTACATGCATTCCTTGTTGCTCTCTCAAGAAGAACCTGTTCATTCATTCTTTCTTTCTGTCCTCCAAGTCTGTGATTCATCATAAACCTAGAAATCATGTCCATCAGATCTTTTCCCAGAACTCCATGTCTATTTTTTTTACCTGCAAGTGGAATTGAAGTGATCTAACCTTGGAAGTTTGGATCTAGAAGAGAAAAAACATTTCTCTCTAAGGAATAAACCTTGACTCGTGAGTCCGAATGTCAGGACTAGAGGGATCTGAACAAACCATAAACTTCACAAAGTTCTCTGTGGTGCACATGAGAATATGGCTCTGTTTTTAGTCAGCTCTGAAGTCTTCCAGAACCCCATGTAAAAAAAAGAGGCCTAAATGCTGCTGTGTAATGGCAAGGTGTTGGCCTGATTCATCTGTAAACCACAGGAAAGCAAGGAGAGGGCTTTTTTTTTGTGAAAAAGAGAATTTTGGAATAAGGTGGAAAAATCACAGAAAACCCTTTTTTTTTTCCCCCTATTTTTTTGAAAACAAAGTTTTCTAGGAATCCTACCAAATCTGAAATCACCATGTAGTACAAATTTCTTCCTAAAGAAGTTTGCAGCAACACTATACACAAATGCTCTGGCAGATTCAGTGACATTTTTAACCCATTAAAAGAAGTTATCTGTCTTGTTCTACCCCATTGACTTTATAAAATATTCATAGAATCACTGAATCATAGAATGTCCCAGGTTGGAAGGCACCTCCAAAGGTCATCCAGTCCAACCTGTCCCTGCAGTAAGCAGGGACATTCTCAACTAGATCAGGTTGCTCAGAGCCCCATCAAGCCTGGCCTTGAATGTCTCCAGGGATGGGACCTCCAGCACCTCCCTGAGCAACCTGTTCTGAACACTGAACATAAACTAATCTCATTTCATCCTTCAATGTGTTAATTATTTTAAGTGTTAAATTATTTTAAGTATAGACAACATTGAAATGGGATGGGCAGAATATTATCAGTAAATATATTATTTCAGCGCCACAGTTTATTGCAAAAATTCTCCATTACTTTTTCTTTATATTTCACTTTATTGAGAGAGCTAGTATATGGCATAAGTTTTATATGAGATATCAACTTCCGCTACATGCAATTTAATGGAATTGCGATGCTAAATTTGGTCAACAGTGTTGATCAGAAGTTTTAGAAGAATTACCAGTTATCAATGGGTGGTTCAAAAGTGGTTTGCAGCATTCAATTGCAAATGTTTGCATGTCATCATTTCAGTGCAATTGAAGAAAGAGAAAACGGGCAACTGAAACAGATGGGAAATGGTCAAAAGCAAGTAAAGGTCTGCTTTGCAATTTACCTGTTTGCAAATCAACAGAGTGCTAGAAAGAGGGCAAACCTGTTCAGTCCAGAAGGCTAGTCTTTGTCTTTTGGCAGACAGGGTAGCAAGCTTTACAGAAGATGTTATGTAAAACCCCTTGAACAATTTTTTATTTCTAACAAAAAAAAAAAAACAAACCAACCAGCCAACCAAAAAAAAAAAACCAACCCCAAAGCAAATAAACAAAACAAACAAAAAACAGCCAACCAACCAAAAAACCAAACAAACAGAAACACACACCAAAAGACCAACAAAAAAAAAAAAAAAAAAAACCAAAAAACCACAAACAAAGAAAAAAACCCAAACCAAACATACTAACAAAAAAATAGGCCAGTTCCACCCATGAAAAAACCAAAGAATATAAAGACTGTACTATTCTTTGGGTCAAGCAGCACCGTTCTTCTGCCACATTTGGAAGGGGTGTCTTGTCTTCTAAAAAGAAAGGCTTGTATGCAGGAAAGTTTGCATGTTCTTTTAATTTATGTCAGCTGGTCTGCTGGCAGATCCTGATGGCTCTTCCTGCAAGCCTTTCCGTAAAAAGGCATTTCTCAGTAGTGTCACAGTGCTACAGCTTCATGGAAAATCAAAAATGTGTCCTATTAAGGCAAAAGCGTTTTTAAAATCTTGTTTCCCGCTATATAATATCAGCTCAGACTTCTGTATGACAAAAATCTCATCAAATCGTACTTTAGAAACACAGGCTTAGGGCAACCTGTGCAAATACTGCCTCCTGGCGACTCTTTGTATGGCTACAGGACGGGGGGAGGTGGAACATCAAATGGATTCTCAGGTTTGCATACACTGACAGAAATCAGAGAGCAATTAATTTCTACTTAATTTCAGAACAGACTTAATTACACCTGCATTTGTTACTTAACAAAGAAGTGTTGTCTTTACAAGAGCCATCAAAGCTAATTAAGTATCCAATTGTTCAACTTTTCAGTTTAATTTACTGCGAGAATAAAAGGGCAGAACTGAAGTTTTTCCTCGAGTATGTCCAGGTCAGCTCTTATTTTAAAAAAATCATATGGTGTACCTTGTACACAAACATTTTAAATGGACACATAAATGGTTCTGTCGCCACAGGACAGTGGAGAAAAAAAAAGTTGGAAGGTAGTTAACAAATGTAAAACTTAAGATATATCTAAACGGTGCCTTCTCCTCGCCTCCCCTATTTACACTACTCCAAACTCCTGACATTGTTAGAATAAAGAATTTCCAAAGTTTAATTCTTAGTACTTAAGACACGGAACCAAATATCCTTAAATTTACCTGCTTGTGTGTTTGTCCTACACAGCGAGTAACACAGAGGCAAAGAGACATTGTGTGTAATATTAAATGCTGTACAACACTGCATCTACCCCATAACAGGGCAGAATTCAGCTGATTTGACAGGCATGCAGTGCTGCATCCACTGTAGCCACTGCTTTCTGCAGGGCTAGACATTGACAGGTTTCTGTCCGCTATCCTGGCAAGACTACCACCTAACTGCACAGTAAATTTTAGTCTATATTCTTTAAACGTTCTACTGCCTTTCCTGATGCTTTTATTCATGTGAGAATTCTTGTCTCAGACAAATCATTGTTATTCCACCCTACTTTCATACTATTACACCTATGTTTAATGTAACTGGTTCTTCTAGTTCTGCTAGACAGACAGGACTCTTAAAGACAATTAGTATTTGCATGAATGACCTGAAAGACTATTTATCTCTTCCCCCCCCCCACACCCCCCCCCCCCCCCCCCCCCCCCCCCCCCCCCCCCCCCCCCCCCCCCCCCCCTCCCCGCCCCGCCCCCACACCTACTCCTGCAACACGACGACCACAACAG
>WTSP01000764.1:0-24385 GCA_025331215.1 Actenoides lindsayi | reverse complement strand
CATGTCCTCCATTCTATTCGCACTGATACAGGAGCACAAAGGGACAGAAACTTTATTAGCTGTGTTTGCCTGGAAATGAAGCAATCCTTGTGTGGCACAAAAATTATACCCATGACTCTTACCCACCAGCTTCTTCCAACATGTGAGAATGTGGAACATTGCAAAGGTGTGAGAGCATGCCCAGGACAACTCACATGCCACTTGCCTTTGGCTAGAAAATTAAAATAGTTCATCAGTTTTGTCATGTAAGCCTGTGGAAGGAAGGATGCATAGAGTATGAAAGCAGATCATTATGGTCTGTTCCTGCTTTACATTTATGCGGGACAGAATTGTTGTGAACTGCCCAACATGTAACAGCGTAGCAACTCAGACCTTTGATTTTTACTTGTATTTTTTACCAGAATATTTACCTTAGAGTACCCTGAGGTGTTACTGAAAAGCTGTCAGGAAGTTGTCCTCAGTTGAGGATAGAAAGGAGATAGGAGTATGTCCAAAAGGTAACTGCTAGCACATACCAAACTGTATGCAGAAAATTGTTTGGCCAAACAAGAATTCAGCCCTTAGTTTAAAGCCTCATGCTTAAACCATGCAGAAATCCTTTGCCAACCTGATTAGCTATTCTCTTCTCATTAATATACACAGAAAATCATGGATCTAAATCAATATTCCCTTGGGTTATTAATAGTCAGGCATATCACAGAAGTGAGTGTTCAGGGCTGACAAACCACAGCGCTCCACTCCAGAGCTCTGGGCTTGTGTGCTTCCCTGTGGAAGTACCAGGATCCTGCTCAGTAGCCAGGATCAAGACAAACAGACAGTCACACAGGGTAGCTACAGCAGAGGTACTGAAGTGAAGATGAACTGCATTCACTGTTAAGCATGTCTTTACTGTTCATGGCTCAGTTTAATAGTCTGGCTAGAAGCTGTTTTAATAGGGTGTCTGGTTAACAAATAGCTATTTATCTGAAGCATAAAGAATTTTCTGAGTAACATAGGCTATTCCATTACTCAGCCAGCTAGTTGTAGCTAATAAATCAAAGCTCTTCTCATTCTTTTGTTCTATTATCCTGGCCTCATTACTAAAACTAGTGTCTAAATGTCTGTTGTGATAGACTTACTTATGAACCCAATCCTATGTGCACCCTACAGCTATAAAAGGTGCTTTGCATACACAACAGGTAGGACATTCTTCATTTTTTTTCTACTCATAGAGAATATATACATCAAGCTTCCAAAAAAACAGCAAAAATCACATTAATTTACAAGTGTTATTTTTGTTATAATCTTCTGTATAAAATTCATTAAAATAATAAAATGTGTGATACAGCTCAAGATTTTCTTACACGCTAAAGACAGTATTTTCCATGTGAAAACCTGATGCCTCTCAGGAAACAAAGCCAACCTTCCTTTTCCTCTAAAGAAAACAGCAGAACAATGCCATCAATCACTCAGAACAATAAGGACCTGCTTAGAATTCAGGGCTTTTGGTTAATAACTAAATTAACAGTTAATTATTACAGTCAATTGTTTGATTAATAACAAAAGAACAGCACAATGTCAAGGAATAGATTGTAAACAGTGAACCGATAATATGCCAAGTTGATCTGCGTTATATCTTGAGACTACTAGATGTACCTTCTTCCATCCAAACAGCATTTGTTCTCATTTCCCATAGGGTGACAATGAACTTTGAGTTAGATAGCTACAAGTATCTAACTACAGATAGTTAGGTAGCCACAGGTCACAGAAGATCCTGGAAATGTCAAGGAGGGAGATGCTACAGTACAAAAATTCTGAAGTTCTTCAGAAAATTGGACCCAATGTTTAGAAGCATTCAATGTTTGTAACTATGGATGGAGCCAATGTGACCTGCAAGTAGTTTCATGACCGAAACAAAATTCTTTACTGAGTAAAGAAAATAATACTGGGATTCCTCATCTGAAATAACATCTAGTCTCTGCAACCACTAATAGCGTGGATAAACAACAAGGATGTAGCAAATGATTATGGTAATGAAAGTGCAATTCATCTGAAGAAGCTTATATAATTGGATTACATTTATATAACCTTCTTTCTGACAATATCTTTGTGTTTCACAGCTTTTTAAAGTGTTTAATTTTACAGGAACCCAGTGAGGTAAATAAAGAGTGACCATCTATTTTACAGCTGGAAAGCCAAAGTAAAAAATTGAACAAAGGCTACATTCAGAGTGGTTCACGTAAGTTAACTTTACTGTCATAAATGCCTTCTCTACTGCTGCCACCGGAAGCTACATCTTCCAGTCTCATATGAACAATACTCTGAATTACTCACCAGCACACTTTTAAACCTAGAGGCCACAGCTGCTGTGAAACCAAAGGTTTGTGCTGATAGCAAGTGGTCTGAATATGGCCCTAAAGACCTTGCCCGTGGTCATGCTGGGTTTGAAGTGGAACAAAAAGTTGACATTGGATGCTTCCCAAGTCACATAAGTCAGGCAGGAAAAAAAGGGGAAAGCAGGATTTCTGAAAACAATCCTTTAATGTAATGGCTGTTTTAGGTGAGCCAGAGGAAAGCACAGTCCCCTTACTTAGCTCATAAGGTCCTGTAGCAGCTTCTGGCAGATGTTCACAAACCCACTGGGCCTTGGGATTCCCTTCTTCCCAAAAGCCAGTAGCTCCCTCTCCTCTACGTGATATTTTTTCCATTTAAGAGACTTATTTTCTGTTCAACTGAATACGATTATAATTGATGTGAATTATGCAAAGCCTTTTGTTGCGTTTTCCATTCTGGCTCATTCAAAGCCCTGGATCTGAAACCCCACTGTGCACTGCTGTTCCAGGTCTGAATCTGTAGAGCAATTCCATTTCTACTTTCAGAAATCTTTGTCTGGTTGATCATATTAGTAATTATGATTTGTATGAGTGTAAGTCACTACATTTAAATATGAGTCAGTGGATGAATACCATCAGATGAAACTGTCCTTTAGTAAGTCCTTTGCGATCCATAAATAACTCTGCTGAGAGCATAACAAAGGCTCTTTGTGTTATTGCATAGTCGAGCCAAAAATGTTCTTGAAGCAAAGTTTGTTTGCAATATAATTACATACCGCTCATACATAAAACAGCTCATTGTGCCAAAGCCAAAAAGGTAGTCCTTTAGATTCCATGATCTTCATCTAGCTATATTAACAATAGAACTAAATGTATGGTAAAAACATTTATATTTCACTGGTTCCTTTCTTTTATTCTATGTGACATATTGCTTCTTGTCTAAGGACACAGTCCTGCAAGAATCTCAATGCTTGCACAAATGTCTGCCTGTACAAATTGGCCTTGCAGCACTGAGAGTTCACTCAGTGAATTCAGGACTGTTTTGATATCTTCTGGGATAGTGCCTGTTACTGATCCTGACTGGAGACTTAAAAATCTGCAGAAAATGTAGCAAATATATTTTAAAATACTGCAGAAAAGGCTGAAAATTAAGACTTAGATGAGAGAGAGAGAGAGTGTGCTAAGAATGGGAGGATGTATTCAAACTTTCCAGTGAAAACTTAAGATGCCTAAAATTTACTTAAGGAAACTGAATATGTCCTCAGCCATCTCTATCAGTTGAAGCATCCTGTCAGGATGATCTATTTTGAGACTTCTCAACAATCAAATAATCATTCTGCACTTGAAATGATGGAAACAATTTTGGATTCCTCAGTGCTGGTGGGAGAACAAGACAATACTCCCTAAAAGAATGCACAATTCAGCTAGGAAATTTTGTTCCTTAATCACTTGTCCTCACACCCCTGCATCCTTTCATTCTACAGTGTAATGACTGTAGAGCCAGATGCCAGTAATATCCTCATTCTCCATTGTGTTCTCTCTTGTATTTCAGCATTCAATATCTTTCTTTTTGAGAGCACTAGTGGCAAAGCAAATGATAATCCACAATGCTGTCTCATTCCTCAGTAGCATATGTCTCTTTGCCACTACAACATTTGAGTTTGTATGGTTCCAGGAAGAATCATTCTTTACAGAAATAATTTTCCCTGTGTTCTTGCATTGAAATCTATAGTCAGTAAAGGGCTGCTATAGTGACTTGTCTCATCCTCATCATTACTCCTAGTAAAAGGACAGAAAGGATGTGATGGCTATACCACAGTGAGAGGTGTAGCAGACCAAAGGACAGTGGTAACTGACATACTTCAGAAATATATAAATGCTTCCCTTCTTTGATGGGCACAAGTCAAAGCCCTGGAGGCCTCAGATCAAACTAGCCAAGACTGCACAGAGCACAGTTTACTTCGCTAAGAAAGCATGAACCTGATGCCACCACTGGAAAATGTCTCTTATGGTTGGGAAAAGTCCCTTTCCATTTCAGTTTCTGATTTATTTTTTTTTTCACCAAGAAGCAAAAAACAGTTCTGACTCTCATACAACCTACACAATTGGAGCAATATGTAGCTATTATTCCTACCAACAAGCTGTGAACCACATCATCAGAGATCTACAGTCCTCCGATTCTTCCCTTTCACTTCCTTGCACTACTCTGGGAAAAAAAAATTATTGCAAGTATGCCACACTACTGCTACATAGTCTGGCACCTAACGAGGTTAGAGCTAATGCTTGAGCACCACTTGTCCCACCTCTGTCAGAAGTGCAGCTTGTAACAAAATGCAGTGACTATACAGCAGCTCTGCAGTATATTATAATAGTAGCTTTGTCTCCTCCATTACTATCACCTGCATCTGCTTGGGCTCCATACTCCACTCAGTTTTGCATATCCCACACATGCAAGTAGGACAGACCAGTCTTATCCTAAATCACAGCCTATACAAACACAGCCTGGAAATCAGAGAATCATAGAATCATTTTGGGTTGAAAAAGACCCTTAAGATCATTGAGTGCAACCATTTACCTAACACTGACAAGTCTACCATTAAGCCATGTCCCTAAGCAGCACATCTACATATCTTTTAAGTACTTCCAGGCATGGTGACTCCACCACTTCCTCTGGCAGCTTGTTCCAATGCTCAACAACACTTGGTGAAGAATTTTTTCCTACTATCCAGTCTAAACCTCATATTGTCATGTTGTCATAATAGCAATAACAACATAAAATTGTGACACAGGGCATGAAACATATTCCTCCCTGGCTCAGAGTCTTCTAGCTTTGATGGCAATAAGCAAAACTCTGGAGTACCTTTTTCAGTGACAGCCAAAGACAGAACCTAAGAGAAACATGATAAGAGAACATACTACAAAGACATGTCCAACCTCAAATCTAAAAATTGCCTGTTCTTTACTTTGCAGAAGGCTAAAATGTAAAGTCTATGAAAATAAATAAGCACGTAAAATACAAGGCCCCTAACCTTCATAGATAATGTCATTGCATGAGAAGTGTAACTTTGCTTCTTTCATGGTAAGAAACATCACAAGGGAACAGATGATTTTAATGGCATAAATTATATTGGGCTCTTCATCAAAAAGAAGTAAGACTTGCTCCAAAGATTAACATGCATTTTTTATTTATTACTAAATCTCTGAAAATAAAACTGTTTAAATGGCTGCTAGTCTAAGCAGTTTCAAGCTGGCTGATAAGTTACACTGACAAAAATACTTCATCTGAGAGCCAGGGGAAAAGGTAAACCAGCCATGAGGAGTGTTCTGTGCTAGAGAAGAAAAATTCTATATATATTTTCCAAATATGTGTCACAAATAAAGTCTGGCAGATATGGGATCCAAAAGAGAAGAACATATAAGACATCCCTTTTAAATTTAAAATTGCAGCAGAAACCAAAATTTAAAAATGGACTCTTGAAAATCAGAAGAATGAGAAGAGTCTACCAAAGCAGGACTACCTGCAGCAAACTTCAAAGTAATGCTGCTCTTCAGTCTCAATACACCATAACCATCCATATATCTCTGGAAATTAATAATACACAGGCAGTCTGGGCCCTAAATTCTATCTTTAGGCACTACCTGTCTGCACTTCAATAAAAACTTCAGACTTAAGCAATGAAAATAATGAGCAAATTCACCAGACGCCCAGTGGGAAAACTAGCAAAGCTTAACTAAAAAAAAAATAAATATGTGGCATTTTGACAACCCAGTGCTCACTGAAGAGCGATCCTAGAAGTAGAACTAAATGACTGTATTTTACTCAGTTTCCTACAATAAAGACATAAAGAATATTCTGTAGCTTTCCAAAAGCTAAGTTCCCAGTGAATTAAGTCTTTGATCTGTGGGCAAATTGAAGCACTTCGCTGAAGTTGCTGGCATGATAATTATCTTCCATTCAGCCTGTTTCAGGAAACAATTTAGAGGGACCCCTTTGTTCAGTGATGGCTAAAATTGCAACAAATCAGTCACACAAAGACCAAGCCATGCTAAGGGTGGGGCAACAGCTGAGCTGTAGGGTCCCACGGGTTCTCCCCAAGTGTGGGAAACAGTGCAGAGTTATGAGATTGATTTGAATGCAGAACAGTGTGTGTGTGTGCGTGTGTAGGCATTCACATGACTACATGTTTTTAAGAAACAGAGAAGAGAAGCTCTGCAGATGCAGACAGACATGTTGCCCAAAAAAATCAAGACACAACCAGCAAAACAGCGGCAGAAACAGAATCATGAGCAAAATTAAAGCAGCTTTTAGGCTGTCTGTGCTGAAAAAGGCTTGGAACTGAGAACAGAGGAACTCGCTCCTGTTACTTGAGTTCAAATATACTCAAAGTATATATGCTTAGCCTCTCCAAAATACCTAGATTGAATCATAAAATACCTAGCTGCATCTTAATTTTCTTCTTTTACTAGAAATACCCTGTGATTCCTTCCAAACTGATGAACTATTTATGCCAAAATGAAGAAAAAATACTAAAGTAGAAAATTTGAAAAGCTGTACAGGAACAGGAACTAAACTCTAAAATCAGAAGTTTATCTGAAACGTATATGCAACTAGTTTAATTTCTGGAGTTTGTGTGTATGCCTTTGAAATTGAAATAAGGAATGTCTTCAACTACTTGATTTATGAAAGTTGCACAATGCTAAGCCTGTACTTTATGTTTATATAAACCCACTGAATAAAAAACCCTCTATGCCGGAATTCAGTTTTGATGCAAAGGGACCTCCTTGGTGCCTTCTCTAGAGGCCAAACTGCCTCCTCCAGAAAGCAGACTGATGTCTTGGTCTCACCTACCATTCCCAGTCTTGCCTCTCTATCAGGAAGCAAACAGAATGTACACAACAACAGTGTGAGAACTGTTGCTGACTGAAATTACTATGTTAGTAAAGAAAATATACCACATATATATCACAAATTAATTACACAATATGCTTTATTTCCTTTAAAAACAACAACAAAAATTAAAAAGAAGAGAAAGTGCAACGAATTAACCAAAACAGTGTATTACATTGATTTTAGGGTATCTGTGCTGCTCCAGACAGATACTTTGATTGATGTACAACCTATGTTCTTGCTGAATACTGGAATATATTCAGAATATTACTTTCTTCCCTGTTGTTATTGCAAGAGGTTATAAGAGCTTGTAAATTATGCCCTTTTCAGAGACATGGCTTCACACTGGAATCAAAAGGCTACAAAATGTCCCACAGGAACTAGGAATTGTAGATAGAAGCCAGAAATAATGACTGCAATTGGCAATGCCTACTGCAAAATGAAAGAATATTGAACTAAGAAGTATGCAGACAAGAGCTGATCAAAAATGAAGGCATAAAACCTATTGCTTTGATTAAATGTTAGTGATTTTTGAAGGATGGAGATAAGGAAATACAAGTATTTACCTCTGTAAAATATAAGCAAGGAAGAAAACAACACGGAACTTCAAAAAATATTATAGGGTGAAAATTTCATATAAATTTTTTTCATACATCAGAAACATTTTAAGTCAAATTACATTATCAAGGGAAAATGTTGTAGAGAAAATCCCTTTCTAAATCCAAAAGTGTAGTAAGATTTTAATAGGGGCACTCGAAGTCAAAGCAACAAGAATACAAGTGGTAGAATTAAAGAAGAAAGAAGAAAAACAAATTCAGAAGAAAACAAAAGCATGGAAAGTAGAACAGGAGGAAAGAGTGAAACAAACTGCTTAGCTCTTGCTGCAGTGCTCTTGAAGCTTTTATGTTTCACTTTTCTTTCTCACTCACCATATCTTTCCCCATGGATCCCAGTGTTTCACAACTGTAAAGATGCATCATCACGAAAATGCTGTTGCATCACAGTGTATCCTACATTTTTCAACCTTCCTTTTTCTTGACTTGCTTCACACCTCCATCACTGACTACTGCCCATTAAAATTACTTACAGTGCATGTCTGAGACATCAGTTGTCTTCAGCAAACTCCACTGCAGATTCCCACCCAAGAATTTCCTGTCCATCTCCAGCCGCATCTCCAGGCTGCAGCTCCTCTTGTTTACGATGGAGTTCATAGGTGGTAAAATGCATTCATGTGGCTAAATTAGAGAAATGGCTTCTTTCAGGGCAGTGGAAGACCTAATTACAAAACAGTCCTTAGCCCTTATTCAGGCACCAATTAACTCCTCCTGGGCCCCAAAGCCCTTTTTTCTTGTAGGTTAAAGGCACAATAGCTCCCATTTCTTCTTTGCCCTTTACAAGCCACAGTATTCTAGCAAAATAAATTCGAAACTGCTTATTGTTTCACAAGGAAAATGTTTATATTATATAAAATATTCCCAAAATTTCTTGTTCATAATGAAATAGAAATGCTATCCTCTGATCTTTAAGAAAGAAAACAATAAAAAAATTTTCTTTGCATTTCTATCTAATGTCACCATAACATTTTTTATTTCCAGTCAAAATGAAGAAGAAGTTTGAACAAAACTGAAAAAAGTCTTTGGTTTCCTACAAATCTTCTCATACAAAATCAGCTGGTTTTGACTATGAGCCCAAGGGAATAAAGTAACTTGACCTAATGAAAGATGTCCCTGTCATGGCAGGGGCGTTGAACTAGGTGATCTTTAGAATTCCTTTCCAACCTAAATCATTGTATGACTGTCTTATAAAATTAGGTTTTCCTCACAAAGAAAGGAAGAAAATGGTTAATGAGGGCTACCTGATGTTTACTCTGTATCCCTTCCCGCTCAAATAAAAGTGTAAACACAGTCAGTAGCATAGCAAATCATGGTATTTGAAGAGTTATGGATGTATCTCAAACTGTAATAGGAACAGCAGCTCAGATTATCTGATTATCTGATATTCAAAGGCATGTGCCCTGACAGAAGCTCAGACAGGGAAAAGACAGCCAGGAAACATTGCTGTTGAGCAGAGGTAGCAGGCTGTGAAACAGTATTACATATACAAATCAGAGAAAAGTAAAGCTAGAAAGAACTCCAGATACTCATTCAAGAACCATGAAAAGATTGTGTGAAAAACAAGTAGATCCACTGTGACCCTCCTGGTCTTCTTTCTTCAGTCTTAAAATACACCCTGACTAGAACAGTATCTAGAGGGGGTTGTGCATGATACCGCATCTTACTTCAGCTTCAGCAAATGCTGCTGCTGGAAGACAACTTGCATTCCTGCTGTCTCATTTTTTCAACTATGTCCCTTTTCTTCTCCAACATCTTCTTTCTGTTATGACATCTTCCTATACCACCAGCTCATGTCTTAGCTGGCTAGCTCACTCATTTTGGTAGCACTGATGGGAGTGTAGAACCGGAAGGCAGAGTAAAGCAATACCTTTAAAAAGCTCAATGCTCACAAAAGCCAAATATTGGGAGTCACCATGAGCTATGCTCAGTCTCCTCTAGGAACAATGCTGTAAAATAAAGTCAGGAGCAGAAACAGAAGGTGCACTTTCTAACTTGGCTTTTTTCTTTTCCTTTCCCTTTTTGTGTGTACTTCTGTGAAAAAGCACAAATCCATGGGTCCTAATGGGGTGCATCCATGTGTGCTGAGAGAGCTGGCTGATACTGTCGCTGAGCTGCTCTCCATCATTTCTGAAAAATCATGGAGAACAGGAGAGGTGCCTGATGACTGGAAGAAAGCCAATGTCACTCGTCTTCAAAAAGGGCAAGAGGGAAGACCCAGGCAACTACAGACCAGTCAGCCTCACCTCCATCCCTGGAAAGGTGATGGAGTGGCTCATTCTGGAGGCCGTCTCTAACCACATGGAAGAAAAGAAGATTATCAGGAGTAGCCAACACGGATTTCCCAAAGGGAAATCCTGCTTGACTAGCCTGATATCCTTCTATGAATCCATGACCATATGGGTAGATGAAGGGAGAACAGTGGATGTCATTTATCTTGACTTCAGTAAGGTTTTTGATACTGTCTCTCTTAACATCCTCATAGAAAAACTCAAGAAATGTGGCATAGACAATTGTTCTGTGAGATGGATTGAAAATTGGCTTGACAACAGAGTTCAGAGGGTTGTGATCAGTGGCACAGAGTCAAGTTGAAGGCCTGTGGCCAATGGTGTTCCCCAGGGATCAGCAATGAGTCCAGTTTTGTTCAATATCTTCATCAACGACCTGGATGAGGGGATAGAGTGCACACTCAGCAAGATTGTTGATGATACAAAACTGGGAGGGTTGGGTGACACACCAGAAGGCTGTGCTGCTATCCAACATGATCTGGACAGGCTGGAGGGCTGGGTGAAGGTGAACCTCATGAGGTTCAACAAGGACAAGTGTAGAGTCCTGCGTCTGGAGAGGAATAACGCCAGGCACCAGTACAGCTTAGGGGTCGCCCTGCTGGAAAGCAGCACCATGGAGAAAGACCTTGGAGTCCTAGTGGATAGCAAGTTATCCATGGGACAGTGATGTGCCAGTGTGGCCAGGAAGGCCAATGGCTTCTTGGGGTGCATTAAGAAAACTGTGTACAGCAGGTTTGGGGAGGTTCTCCTCCCCCTCTACTCTGCCCTAGTGAGACCACACCTGGTATATTGTGTCCAGTTTTGGGCTCCCCAGTTTAAGAGAGACAGGGACCTACTGGAAAGAGTCCAATGGAGAGTTAAGAGGATGATTAAGGAACTTGAGAATCTCCCCTATGAAGAAAGACTGAGGGAACTGGGGCTGTTTAGTCTTGAGAGGAGAAAACAGAGAGGGCACCTTATTAATGTCTATAAATAACTGAAGAGTGGTCTCAAATGGAAGGGCCCAATCTCTTTTCTGTAGTGCCGAGCAATAGGACAAGGAACAATGGGTATAAACTTGAGCATAGAAGATTCCACTTCAACATGAGGAGGAACTTCTTTACTGTGAGGGTGACAGAGCACTGGAACAGGCTGCCCAGAGGGGCTGTGGAGTCTCCTTCTCTGCAGGCTTTCAAGACCTATCTGAATGCGTTCCTGTGTGACATGCCTTGGGAGATCCTGCTTTGCAGGTGGGTTGGACTCGATGATCTCTAGAGATCCCTTCCAACCCCTAACATTCTATGATTCTCTGATTCTCTTAATTTATCATTGAGGAGGGTGACTCAGGCTTTTAAACCAACAGTAATAACAGCAGCTTTTAACTTCTTCTTCATCCAGAAAGAACAGTTATTACACTCTTTAATACCACCTAAATGGCTGCCAAATATAACAGTTTCCCTTATTATAAGATACAAAACAAACCAAACATCCACCACTGCAGCTATGGAGAAAGGAAGTAAGAGATGTGGTTAAAATCTCACTCAGACACTTTCCCTGCTTTTTGGGGTTTTTTTTCCTTCTCTTTGTGGCTAACAAAGGTTTAAATTTCTGTGTGTTTCTTTTGTTTTGTTTTGTTTTTGTAGTTTATTTTTGTTGTTGTTTTTGTTTTGTTGTTTGTTGCTGTTTTGTTTTGTTTTGTTAGTTTTTTGATAGTTTTGGGTTTTGTTTTTTAGATATGAGTTGCTGAAGGATATTTGTGTGTCTCCGAATGCCCAGACTTTTAACTATTCAGTATTGCACAGTGGGTCATATAAATAAATACCTTTGACCCTCCTGACTCATTTGTTCCAGTAAAACAGGCTTAGAGCTTGTAATTAATACAGGATGACTATCGTCTCTCCACTCCCCACAGATGACTCTATAAACACTGTGCCATTGTTTCTTCATTATTTTCTACTTTCTAGTGCTTTTCCTCTCACTGCTTAGCTGCCATTTCTAGGGTTACCTCCCCATCTTTCCTTACTTTGGAGCCCCAACAATCTCTGTTCTCCCCAGGTAAAGAGCTGCTCTTACCTTGATACCCTTTACTGAAGGGAGAGGCAATCCTTTATGCTAAAACTCAAGAGTCTTTACTTCTGGTTACATAAACCTGAGAAAACACAGCTCTTCCAGCAATGACGAGATGAGGCTGGAATGCCTTTTTTACAGTTCAGATCATTCATATTCTGGCCTTCAAGATTCTGGCCTATAACTATGGTATAATTTGTTACCCTACTGCAGCTTGCCCCTCCCTTTCTGGCCTTGGCAGCCATTGCAGCATTTCCATTTCTTCCCACAACACCACTCCACACTGTCTTCTGTAGTACACACTTTCCTTGGAAAGAATATGCATGCCAGGCTCCCAGGCATCCAAATTTATTATTTCCTGCTAATATCACAGATTCTAGACAATAGAGAGGCAAAGTACTTCACCTAATATTGAAACTGCAGAAGGTAAATAAGACAGAAGGAAACATCTTTTCATAACAAAGAAAACTTGGTGGTGTAGTAATCCACCTAATAAGACTGAGTAATCTCTGTTGTTTGACACATCAGAAGAGAGATGACAGGGACATCTGGCAGGAGCAGGCTACCTGCAGTGGATTGTGTTCTGGGGAAATGGATGTTCTACCCGATCTTTTGAAGTCCTTCCCATACATAGTTCCTGATTCTGCAATAGAAGTAGCAATATCTAACTCCACCTATGTCAGATAAGCCTACCCTGAAATCTGTTCAATTGGCCATGTAAAAGCCTTGGTCATATTACACCGAAGCCATGCTTTTGGTAATTGTTTAACAAAGGAAGTGTGTTGCCACCACCATCTATGGCCCCATTGCAACTTGTCCCTTTTATAACAGCCTTTTCCCAGATTCCTTCTTCTGCTTCTTAGTGCCTACTCTGACTGCAAACACGTCAAGAGAAAAAGTTTATGTGCAATATTTCCTATAAGATTTGGAATGGAAGAAGTTCCTTTCAAGTCAGTGACACAAATCAGGGTAGTAAAGCTATGCACATACAGGTCTGTAAAATATTAGTGTAATAAAAATGCAGATTTGAGGGACTGTGTACACTTGCATTCAGATAGCTGTAATATGGAATTACAGATCAACTACACTGAAGCTAAACTTTTGATGTCTGAAACAGCATTGGAGCTTTTGCAGTTCCACAAATGAAAACCAGGGTCCTGCAGTAAAAAAATAATATTAATTGTCATATAAAACACATTTGGTATCACTCATAATCCTTAGGAAAATTCCAAATGCAATTTGTGAAATTAAAATGAAGGGATGCTAAACAAAGGCACCAGATGGGGAGTTTCTTGTTATTAATGAGGTCACCAGTGAAACACCCATTCCCAGAAGGAACTAATCAGTATCTCACTGGAGCAAAGGTGAGAGAGTAGGAGATAGAAATTTTTGATTCAAGATGTTGAAATCCTCTGACATATCCAATAAAATCAGAATACATTGCAGCTCACTTGAATTAGTTTTAACAGGTAAAGATCTTTAGTAGATGCATTTCTGTCAGCAGACATACTCAAAACTTTGGCTGAAAATGATCAAAAGACAGAATAGGTTTAAGTCAATCAGGTCTTATAGAAAACAGGAAGACACAAAAATAATGCAATTTTTAACTACAGAAGAACTAATGATATTTTAAATAAGCAGAAATAGAGTGATTAATGCATAAATGAGTTTTCTGTGTTGGTAACACAGACAAGTCTGGTAACAGACAAGTGAAAGAATCAGGACTATCTTTCAGTGTTCAACAAACAGAAAATAGCATAATCATGAAGAAAGCAAACCTTACACTACCAAAAAGGATCCTGTAAACAATGCAAAAGAAAAGGAACAGAATTTAACAGCTACTAATAGTATTAATTAACAATATTTAAAGATGAGCACATTTTCCCCCCAACTATATTTGTCTAATCAAAGACATCTCTCCCTTATTTTAAACATTGTTAGACTTACAATTTTTTTTTTGTAACTATGGTTATGACAACCTGAATATCGCCAAATGGAGTAAACATACAGAATATACCTTTAATACAATTCAACAGGAATTATTTGTCACAGTACGATGACAAGAAATTACCATCAGGAACTTGAATGACGACTCAGAATTCTTCAGAACTTTCATCAACAGCAAAGGATGTTAAGATGTGTCTGTCATATGATGCAATTCTAGGAATAAAGACTGGATGGAAAAGGTGTTAGCTGGTAATTAGTGACAAGTACATGACAAATCATTAATAAAAACTATTCCAATGGATGGCCAGCTTTTCTGCAAAAGAAAACAAGACCACAGCCTTAAAGCAAATATACAATACCAAAATAAAAATTTGTTTGGTTTATGTATGCTATATTATGTTAAAGCCAAAGAGGTGATTGTTAAAATATATGACGATGTAGTTTATAGTGTCATTAGGTTTCATTTCAGTCATGTCAGGTGTGGAGCAAATTTCTTGAACAGATGCTGAAAGTAAACCTCGGTAATATGAGAAGCAGAGCCTGAGCTAGCAACACTGAAATGCCAGTCTCAGAGCCCACTGCTGGCTATGCTACACCAGCCTCATCTGAGAAAACAAGGCTTACACAATTGTTACTCACCAGTCTACGTCCCTGCCACTTCACACCTAATAATATTTGAATGTGCTGGGCATTTTTTCAAATGAATTGCAAAATAATTCAGGTTGGATGAGTCCAACTGCTGAAGTATCCAAAGGTAAATTAATTTTAACAATATTGAATCACAAAATGATCCAGATTGGATGAGACCTCATGAGATCATCTGGTTCAACGGGTGAATTGTCCATGGGTAAATGCATTTTTTACAAGTTTTAAAAAAGCTGTCATTAACGTTGACATATATACACAGCTTATGGTTTGTATCAGCTGACTGACAAGTGACACATAGTTATATTACCATAGCTTCAGGTGAGTCATAGCACATACTGATGCTTACCCAGATGTGGTGGCATCCTGGGGAGTGTGCAGGGTGAGTTATGATATTGAATTGAGGATACAGAACATAAATCTGTAAAAGAACAGTTTTGAATATTATATTGCTCATAGAATAAATTATTTGCCTGAGGCATAAGTGTAAGAAGAGAAAACAGTAACGCTCATTAAATAGGCTAGAGAATAATAGCATAGAATATGTCACAGGTAACATTCTAATTTCAGTTAAAAAGGCCATGTTTAATTTCTGCCTACAAACAACTTTATAAAGTAATGATATGAACATTGTTCCTCTTATGAAGGGCCTGCAATCAGAAGGTGAATTTTTGTGCAAAGAGTTTGAGATACTGCTTGAGAAGAAAAAGATTTGTGTCTAAAAATAAAAGCCATTCTTCTTTTTTAAAAGCCTGATTGTCTTTCAGCCCAGCTATTCATCAGCAATCACATGACAGTAATAAAGAATTAGAAAAACAACCACTTTCTACAAATGTTGAACATTATTTCGATACAGAAACGTGTATTATTTCTAACACTACACCCCCTTCCATCCCACATTCCTGAACTTTGCTGCTTCACAGCAGAATGCCTGCTTAGAGGCTTGCTAAACAGTGACATAACAGAAAGAAACAAAACGCATCTCCCCTTCATCACCTTCATTGAAACTACAAATTATAGCTCCGTATGATCTCAGACTTTGCTACTTTTCAAAATTTGATCGTCTGGATTTAAGGAGGGATTTTATCCATCCACTGGAAACCATGGAGGCCCCTCAACAGACCATTTGGACTTCTTTTTTCCAGGACTGTTTCCCTTCCTCAGTGCAGGCAGTGGGATCACGTGGCAATTCACCTGAAGATGGAACCAGATGAAGGCACCATCTGTTTCTCCTGTACTAAGTAACTGGATCAGATTCAAGAATGCAGCACCTTCGGGTGTAGCTATGTCTACAGACAGCAGCTGATGCTATCCAGTATTTCTCCAGAACAGTAGAATCAGGATGAGAACTTCTTTCATAAGTGAAGATAAATGTCAGAACTTCTACTGCTGCATAGAGGAGAGCACCTCCGATCTCCTAGATGTATGGCTCTCAGTCAGACATGTTTCAACAGGAGCACCTAGGATGAAGGCTTGACTGTACTGTCAGCAGCATTGTTGTGACCTTTCACTCTGGAAATTGAGTTTGTGTCATTGTGTGGGGTGTTCCCATAGCGTTCTGGAGAATTTTCTTGCAAGGCTTTCTCACAGGTGTGCATTTCTTCACCCAGCAGGCTGTCCTCCTTCTTGAACTGTTTCCAAGGTCATGGGATCCCAAAATGCTGGAACGCATATCTGCCAAACTGTCACTTCTATCAGTGGTTATTTCTGCTCAGCAGAGGGTAAGGCTTTGAACTTTGCTTTAGCTTGCTGACAAGCATTTTACTAGGAGACAGAATTTCAAAATGTCTAGGAAAGCATTCTGTGTTTAGTAAACTTCATACTAATCTGATTTTTTTTTTTTTTTTATGATCTGAAGTCTGTTAATACAGGTGTTAGTCTGCCCTGTGTTTTAGCTTCTGCCCCAACTCTGCCCTTATCTCACTCTGTTGTTGTGCCAATGAAAAATTGATTTTCTAAGGTTCTGCTCTTCAAAGCCTTTAAGTATGTCTACACTGCAGACAGAACTGTGACTGAATCCAGCACAAATGTATGCAAGGCAGCTTTAACATAAGCAGGTTGGGTATTTAGGAGAGTATAGCTGAAATAGCAGGGAGATTACATACATCCTGGAGACACTGTAGTTTCTGTGGTGAGGCTAGCACGTGACTCAAAATGCACTGGGCATCCTTCAGACAGTGAGTGAATAATAAAGAAAACATGTAAGTATTCATGGGCTTCCCTGACGTGTATGAAAGAGGGGCAGAATAAAAGACATTGGAATAAGTTGGGGGGGGCGGGAAGATTACAGTGTTCTTGTGATTAGAAATCACATAATTTTAATTTGGTAACTGATCATGTTTAGAATCTTAAGCAATACAGAGAAATCAATGAGGATTAATTGGACAGCAAAAGACAAATTTTCCTGTCGTTCCCTGAAGGTGTTGTCTTGATTGGCAATCAAATTCCTTGTCTGGTTAGACAACTTTGAAAGTCACAAACAATGCAAACAAATCCTGATTATACCTTAGCTGAGTGCAGATTTTTGTCATCTTAATAGATTAAATTTATCAGATGTGAGTTAAGACCTTTTGAATATTGTCTAGAAATGGAACACTTACCCCTTAACCACATAACTGAGTAATTTAGGTCCATTACTCAATCTAGTCTTAGCATTTTAGAGAATGTATTTAGAAATTTTACCATCCAAACTGTGATTCAAAGACAGCATTGGCTGTGCTTACAATAGTCTGGCAGACTCATCTCAGTCATATAATGGAATGACATAAAGCCCTGTAGAATCTTGCAGGAGTCAGGTTCCCTGGGAACATACTGGAAATATGTGTGACTCATCCAGTGCTCAGTTTTGCTCCCTCAGACCACAGGAACAAAAGGAACAACAGTTTGCCAGGATCACACACTGCAAAGGTAAGTGGTTGTGTTGGGCTGACCTTGGCTGCTAGGTGTCCACTGGAGCCACTCTATCACTCCCTCTGCTCAGCTGGACATGGGGGGAAGAAAATATGATGAAAAGCTTATGGGTTGAGATAAGGACAGGGATAGCAGTCGGCATCACAGACTAAACAGTTTTGACTTGGAGAAATTAGTTTAATTTATTGCCTATCAAATCAGAGTAGGATAATGAGAAATAAGAACAAAACTAAAGGCACCTTTCCCCCACTATTTCCTTCTTCATAGGCTCAACTTTACTCCCAATTTTTCCACCTTCTCCCCTAAGTGATGCATGGTGACAGGGAAGGGGGGTTGTGGTTCATCACATGTAGTTTTTGCCACTCTTTTCTCCTCATGCTCTCCCTCTCTTCCAGCATGGGGTCCCAACCACAGGAGACAGTCCTCCACAAACGTCCTCAATGTGAATCCTTCACATGGGCTGCAGTTCTCCAAGAACTGCTGCAGCATGGGCCCGTTCCACTGGGTGTAGTCATTCAAGAACAGGCTGCTCCAGCATGGTGTCCTCCATGGGGTTACAAGTCCTGCCAGAAAACCTGCTCCAGTATGGGCTCCTGTCCACGCAATCTCAAGTTCTGCTAGGAGACTACTCCAGCATGGGCTCTCCTGTTTCAGCAGGCTCTGCACCATGGGCTGCAGAGGAATCTCATGGTCTGGCACCTGGAGCACCTCCTTCCCTTTCTTTGCCGACCTTGTTATCTGCAGAGTTGTTTCTCTCCCATATTCTCTCTCCCCTCTCCCAGCTGCTGTTGTTCATCAGTTTTTATCCTTTCTTACGTTATCACAGAAGCACTATCACTGTTGCTAATGGGCTCAGCCTTGGCCATTAGTGGGTCTATCTTGGAGCCAACTGGCACTGGCTCTGTCAGACACGGGGGAAGCTTCTGGCACCTTCTCACAGAAGCCGCCCCTGTACCGACACTGCTACCAAAAGCCACATAAACCAAATACCGTGGTTGAACACAAAGTGGTCTTCAACTCACTCTTTTAATCCAAAACGCAATCCAGATTTTTTCAGCTAAATCTTTTTTGAAAACTTCAAATTATTTTAGTATAGTGTGGTGTGCTCTTGCAGACAAACCAGGACTGTCAGGCTATTAATCTCTCCATCAGTGTATTAGGGATAGAGAGAATGGAACCTCTAAGACTACTTAAAAACACCTGAACTGTTTACTTGTCATACATTCCAATGATTAATCAGAAGGAAGACCGTATTCACTGCCACACAGAAACTATAATTTCCTGTTTTCAGATTCATAAAGGTATTTCATCTCTTATAACTCAGTGCTTGTTCTGTGGTTTGTGGCCTCCCTGACTAGTTACAAATGTTCTTGATTGCACTGAATTGTGGATGTGGCTAGATATATTGCTTCCTCTTTCCTTGAATTATAGCTTTCAGTGCTACACTGCTGTCTGATACTGCTGCACAGCCTAGTGCACTGTATTCAGAGACAAGTAGGCAGCTTATTTATAGATCAGTATTTTGAGGAATCTCAAAGTGTTATGACTGGAGTTTTTCACTTTCATCCTCAAAGAAAATACAGCTTTTGGGGAATTGTTTCATGAAATTACCTTTGTTTAATTATGAGATAGCAAGCTTGACAAAAAGTGACTTTTTTTACATTAGAAATATTCACTGTATTCTTGCACTTCAGACAAATATCAAGTACTTAAAAAAAAAAACCCTTTATATTTCTCAAAGCTACAAATTGTTCTTTTCGTCCTCAGGATCATTTTTCCTATCTCCCTATACTTGGGTGGAGCACGTTAAGAATATGGTAAACAAATGAGTTGATGAACTGCTTTGTAAACCACCAAAGAGAGATGCAAGCACCACCACTCCCAAGTCATCTAGCTTGCAAGACAGGACTGTTCCAATTGTCCCTCTTGTTGCAAACTCTTTTTTATCTACCACCGAGACTACTGATAACTTTCATGCAATTTAGTAAAATTCTTATTAATTAAGCTTATTATTTTCCCATTACAATGGCTACTTTAAACTGGAAACTTACCGGTTTTTTTGTATCATCCGAGCTTTCAAAAAGGGATTCTTGAGTATTACCAACATAATTTTTAATCCATTAAGTGCATTCTGCCTTTCACTTAGACACATGAAGTAACTTTGTCAGTATCCTTGTTTGGATAAAAAGAGAGCTTGATTTAAATTCAAACTATTGTGTCCTCTCAGCAGTTAAAGAGAGATTACATTACCTGTTCAGTTTATCACCCATTTGTAAAGTTCACCACGTGGTAATAAATCCACATGTACTACAACTGCAATAATATTTAGTTGCAGAAAATTATTAAGTTTAGAGTCAGCATAAATATTCAAAGCATACAGTTTTCCTCCACAAAATGGATGGGATATAACATGCACTGCTGCTATACTGGTTCTGCTGTACAATGCAATTCCTTGTCCTTGGAAACTACCCCAAATCTGTCATATCAAAGCAGTTAAGAGTAGGCACTTGCAGAATTTCAAGTGCAGATACAACTGTTACTAGAAAGTATGCTTCTGGGTTGATGTTTCATTGCTACTAAGCCATCACAAAGTCAACAGTGCTTTCATGCAGCCAGCTTCTTGTCTCAGTTCACACAAACAGACTTTCAAAAACACTCTTAAAACTTTTGCCAGAAAAAAAGATTCCCACTAACAACAAACAGACACTGCTATTTGGCTTGCCCACATTAAAATTTGAATCATTCTATCAACAGAAACCTATAAAAATGCTTGTCCAGCACAGCTGTCTTAGGCACAGTGCTTAATATGCTACATTACTTTGAAGCATGCTATTAAATATCCTCCCTGCTTCATCTTGACCACAGTAAGGAATTATACAGCTGGTTAACTGAGAATATAATAGTTTCATATTTGGATAGAAATCATTTGCTACAGCAGTCATTTGGAATTGATCAACTTCAAATCAGGCTTCCCAGATCAGACCTGGTTTTCTCAAACCCACTTCGTACTAAAGCTAGATTATCCAAGGTGTTCAACGATTCAGATCTAGAAGGTATAACTTCAGTTCAGCCTGTAGCATGCTGTAGGAGTCAAATACCAACCGCTGGTACATTTGTACAAACAGTTAGAAGAGTATTTCTGTTGTTGTTCACATCAGGATGCAGAAGACAACTTAGGCAGCATTGGGTCAGATCACTTTACAGTAGTTCAGGTTATTCAGTCCATAGAGTACCCAATCTTTCACACCCAGTAATTACTCATCCACCTCACATTTGTCCAAATAAGTACGTATGTGCAGTTCCTTTGGGTTTCTTCCCATCACCAGTCTGGTTCTGCATTTATTATGGATCTGCCTAGGCAGGCTACCGTTTGTGCTGAATCTTCCTTTTTCCTCCCAACAGCAGACACAACTGAGATTACGTCTGAGAACCAGCAGACACAGGCTCAGAGAAATGATACTGCAAGGCAGAGAAAGCAGAGTTTGGAACTCCTGGAATTTTGAAAATCTACTCTTCACTGGCTTACTAATTCAAGATCTTACTAAATACCACTGCTTGGAGACTGTCCAGGGATAGTGGTGACTCAAAGTATTCCCTCCCTGAATAGTTATGGCACTTGACCCGGTTACAAAAAATATAGGACATCAGTTGAATCCTAACCTTACACTTCAACTCACTAGCAATAGGACGTTTGTGGGTCTCAAAAAACTTGGGCTCTATAAAAGGTAATAATCCACCTTGTCAGCTGAGTAACAGCTACTTCCAACAGCCCTTATGGTGAGGTTAAGGGGGCCTCTCATGTGTGCAGTTTCCATAATAACAATAGGATCCTGCTCTGCTGAAATGCCATCTCCTCAGCAGCATCATGGCAGAAGCTTCCTGCTCTCCACAGGCAGCTTGGCTTTTCTTCAGAGACACTCTCCAGTAGTTCTTCCAGTTGCCACAAACTTGTCACCTTTTTAAAGTGTGGAAATTAACCACAAGTCAGGCTGATTGGGTGCTACCTAACACACTTCTGCTTAGTGATGAAGAGTACATCCCACCACAAGAACCGCTCAGAAGGCAATTTAGGTCTTAAAGAATGTAATTTTAATTTTTTGCTGGTTTATTTGGTGGAAATCAGTCACATATTTCCTTTAACCATCCTTAAGAACAATTCACCAACATCTGAAAACTCTGCCCTTTATATTTTTATATTTTTATGAACAACAAGTTATGCATGCCCTCCAATACAGAAGCTACTATGAAGGCTACTCAGTGCTCCTTGATAATGTAATTCTGAAAATCTGCTATTTCTTTGCAGGTTTTATCTGTAAGGGTACAATTTTGACAAAATAGAATAGCTATTGAGAGATGATGGCACAGATTTTCTGCTGCATAATATGAGGCCTGTGAGAAACTTGATTGCAGCCGAATGATTGTCAGACTAGTTTTTAGCCATCTCCCAAATGTTACATTTGCTACCTATATGACCTGCTTTAAATCATACCAGCTTGCCCCTCTGCTGCCCGAGAATAACCAGGCTAATATCGCTTCAAAGACCTCAGCCTCTGTAGTAATGTACCTGAAATACTCCCATCCTTTGGCTGATGAGAAATTTTGAATCCGTGTTTAATTCTCTTAAGCCTGGATATATAGATACATATAGTCGAATCTTCATTGTTTTTTCTTTCCTGAATTCCTAAAGACAAAATTGGATTGCTGCTGACATTCAGCTCCTGAAAATTCCTGAATACTTAACAGAAAGAGACTGTATCTCCTCCACTAATGTATACTTTGCTGGCTCGCTTGGCCACTTCTACATAGAGCATAATCACATCTTCCAGATCATTTCACAGCTTTGATCTGATGCCTGAACTTAGTGAAAAGAATGCTGCTCTCTGATAACTATAGCACATACGACCTTTAGCTTTAGAACATAGATATGGTCCTTCCTCTCTCCGAAGAGACGTAATTTCCTCCTTTTTTTTCCTAACAGATGTGACATTGGGTAGTCAATAAATAACTTTGAATCTCCTGGGTATACAGGGGTGTTTTGTTAATGACCAGAGAATGTTTGGCTTTCTAGAGGTGCTGCTTAAATACTTCAGCCTCTAAGGACAGGATGCTAGTCAATACAGCAACTTTAGAAAAAGCTGTGACTCACTCTTGCTTCCCTGGCAAACACAAATGAAAATGTTTTATTTCCCCAGTGCTTCCTTTGATTTGGAGCAGGACAACAGTATCATAGACAGGCCGATGTATATTGTCTACCAATATTACTGTTGATGCAAGTATTTTGGGACTGTTACAGTAGGAAATTTTATATATATATATGTGAGAGATGGCATATCCTGAAGGGTGCCAGGAAAACGGCCCTTGGCCTTGGTATCACAGGTGATCATTCCTTTCAGACATGCTTATGAGAGTTGTCTGTCCTGGTTTACTGTAAACCATGTGGCTCTGCAATACACCTTGAAAGTTGGAGAGTGCTGCAGGCATTACCAATTCTAAAGTTGGACCTGACAACACAAGTATAAAAATCTGCACCTCAGCGCAGTTACCTCCAGTTATAGAAGTGGACAAGTGCCCAAGACAGCAATATAACAGAAATATCAGAGCACGTCCGTGTCTCCAGCGCTTGTCACAGACGTTGTACTCTTTTGCAGCCTAACTGCAAGCGTCAGCTCCTGCTGAACCGCCCCACCATTAGGCACTCTTGCTAATAGATCTTTGGAAGTACATTTGTTCACTCTCTAGTCAGAACCAAGTCATACAACTAAACTAAGCCGCTGAAGCACCCATATTCTTTCTTGGAACCAAGCAGAAAAACAGATCACAGGAAAAGCAGACCCAAACCTTCCGCAGACAGCATTTCTTTGTGAGATGCCTTGTGGCCTGGATCGACTGCCATACTAAAAAACCTTTGCCAGCCTGGGGGCTGAGTCCCCGGAAAGCAGGAGCACTATCTGCAGGCTACCTGGGAGCGGGCAGGGGCACTGCCGCGCAGGACCCCTGAGGCCAGTGTGCCCCACGGGGCTGGCTGGGAGTTAACAGCAAGGCCAGGGCCGCGACAGGCAACGCCAGCGCTGCCTCAGAAGCTGCTTGGAGCATAGGCCGTTGCCCCTCAGCCTGTCGCCGCCAGCACCGGAGCGGCCACAGCAGAGCCGCCACGTTCCGCGACCCAGACGGGCGCACCCCGCTTCCCTCCGCACCCCCGCCCACACCGGCCCCACCCGCTAACGGCGCGGCGCGGCACGTGCCCTTCCCAGCATGCAGCGCAGCCGCGTTGTACGTCCCAGGGAAGGGGCGGGGCACGGCCCTCCCCAGCCCACCGCGGGGCCGCGAGGAGGGCGGGCGGGAGACCGCAAGCGTGGCCGGCGGAGCCGGGGAGGGGGGCGAGGCTCCGCCCTTTTCCCTCCGCCGGAGAAACCAGGACGACAGCCAATGGGGAAGGCGTCCCGCGTGGCGGAGGGCGGGGCCTCGGGAGGCCGCGGGGCGGGGCCGGCGCTCAGTTGCCGCAGCGCCACCGCCGCTTGTAAACAGATCCTGCCCCACGTGACGAGCGTGAACTACCTGTGCGGGGGCACCGGGCATTGTGTGCTGCGGCGGCGGGCTCCGAGCAGAGAGGAGGTGATTCCTCTCTGTTCTCCCTCCCCACCCCTCCCCCGACTCCGCTCCGGTAGGGATCCGACCCGGCGTACCCTTCCCTCTCAGCACCTTCCCCGTCCCCCTGCCGCTAAGATGGCTGATAGTGGA